>MU912025.1:16030-78607 GCA_036418165.1 Cooperia oncophora
CCTCGCAGCCACTCACTCCCCACCTTTCCATTTGAAGTTTCGCATACCTTTTCCGTGCTTATAAGTATGTAAGGAACGCATCTGTGCGCTGTTTCAGACACATTGACCGGCGACCCTTTTTTTTTGCGCTTGACTCTTTATTTGGCCTGCTGATTTTTAGCTATGGCCGGGAACATGAATGGGCGCTTAACGTAGTTAAACGAGAGGGGGTAGGGGGGGGGGAGGGGAGAGGGAACACTGCCCGCCCGCTTGTATCGCTTTGGCCAGAAAAGGCTGCAGCCATTCAACCGCAGACGTCGCGAGCGAATCGATCCCGGCAGCCAAAGATACTCCCTTCTCCCACGAACTGAGCCTTAACCTCGAGTAGGAGAAAAGATGGCGAGAGGGCTCTGGCGAGTGGTCCTCCTGGTCCCAAAATGCGGCGCTAGCGCTTCACATAAATGAATTTGAGCTGGCCTGAAACAGGGTATGGTTCCCAGACTAGTAACTGAACATGATTTCTTTGTCCGAGAAGCGCATCCCCGTCCATTTCCCGTTCGGTAAGACGAAGAGTGCATCGTAAACGAATGAAACCGCAGAATGAAATGATCCTAAATGATGTTGATACTATCACAATGAAAACCTGATATAAGTGCCTTGTGAACAATTCCCTGCCTCTGTCAAAACGTTGAAAAGGTATCGTGCTGCATCATCCTCAGAAACACGTGTCATTCGATCTCGAAGACTTCAGTTGCAACTGAACGCTTTCACGAGAACACCTCAAAAACTTGTTGTGTTCGCGCTCTATAAAAACCATGAACATTTATATTGAAGGAGTTGGAATAGCATACTAAGTGGAAAAACTTACCTTTGAACTAGGAATCAAAAATAACGGGTCCAATACCAACAGCCCGAGGCCCGCATGCGACGAACGTCTTCGTTCTTCGAACGAACTTAGCGCTGACAAAAGGTACTGTCGAAGAAGAGCATTTGCGTCGAACACTGAACGAAGAAAGTTTGCGATGTTGTCAGCTACCGGCACTAACACAACCCAATCAAAAGAAATAGAAAGGAAAGATTTACGTCAAATCAAAGAGATACAACAGTTGAAGAGAACTTAAACGCCAAACGAACTACTTTCGACAGCGGCGAGCGGTCGCGTCGCGCCATTGCATGGGCGCGTTGAATCTGTGCCTGGCGCAGGAGGAGATCTCACATGAAAATTGGAAGTTGAAACATGCAGTGTTTGACAGATTGGAAGGTCAATCGATATCCCACGATATGTTTCATTTCTCTGTCGCCGACGCGTTCCTGGAGTCACTTACATAGGGACACCCAACAGGTCGATGCGCGGCATTTGCAATGAGTATGTACATATAGTGGACGTGTCTTGCCGTTCAATCCAAATCTGCCCTCCGGAATTCGCGGAAATGTCTCTGAAGGGAGATACGGACGGCACTCATCTCTGATCTGTTCGCGAACAAGTTTCAGAAGGATATGCCAGCGCAAGGCGGCCGATGGCTAGCGGGACTAGGCGCAGCTGCTTCAGGAGCCACAGAGTGATGGATTCCTTGACTTTCGGGAAATTTTTGCTTTTATTCACAACACTTCGTATGGGTGCCCTGTCGGGTCATGACGTGGATGGGCCAGCGGCCCGAGGTTACGGTACCGCAGGAAGCTGGCGCGAAGGCAACTGGAGACGAAGAGTAGATTCGGACTGGTCAGTGAGTATTCACGAGTGTGACGGTTCGCCCCGACGCCGTCTTCCACTCCCGTCCAAGTTCGCTTCCTCCTTTCTTTTGATGTTAATATAATAAATATGTATAGGCCTAAAACTCTTTTGTATTCAAAACGCTACACACATTCAGATGCAGGAGTCAATGAACCTGTAAATCTGATATGGAGTATCCGGGCGAATCAATTTTTTGAGGTATTACACACTTTTCGAAATAACTTTACTCTAAGCAATAGTTTTTACTGTCAAAAAAAATATACATCTGCTTTCAAATAGGCGCCTCACCCCACCGCTACCCAAACCGCTCCCCCTTCATTCTTGATAGGTGCACATATCAGAAGAAGATCGGAAGGATTTCAATACTGGACGATCTACTGGCATTACAGTGTGGCTTTACAATTTTTTTTTGTTTTAAATACGCATATTTCAAAAAAAATTAAAATAAAAAATTCAAATTGAGAATGAGCAGCTTCTAACCTCTTCTTTTGGCATGGAGTCTAGTTTTTAATTTGTACTTGGAAATGCACACTGTGCCATTAAAGAAGCACTTTAACTGACTTAATGCAACATGTCACTAACAAGCTCCTGTAGTCCATGGCGACGAAGATCCAGCCCTTTTCAGGCCATTTGTGCCAATCGTTCCGCCTGATAGAAACGCGTCGGCCGTTGGTGGATAGAGTAAAACTTGCCAGTCCACTGCAAGGCCTATAAGCTTCTTCTTGCATTTTGTGCAACCACTGATCAGTTTTGGGGATGAAACCCTCGCCGTTGTGCAAGAGGAAAACTTCCAAGTCCAGTCAAGCCCACGGTTTCTTCTCGCATTTTAGTTCCTCGAATGATTGTTTGGGGCGAATGCTTAACCTTCAGTCCAGTCATTGAGAGGTCTTTTTAACCTCGCGTTCACGGGTTTTCGCTTGCCGTGTTTTTTTTTATACGTCCATACTACTTTTGTCAGAGAAATGGGGTGACTAGGAAGGTTCTGAGTAAATAAAAAAGAAACTCGTTCCAGTGCCTGTCAGACTTAGGACTCTAGTACTTTTATTTCTTTTTACTAAGTAAGTTGTAGGCTTCAATGATTTAGGGGAATTATTTCTCTCATATTGTCGTTCAGCTTTTAAGGGAAAGGACTCGTTCGCCATATAGTCGACTCAAATTGAAGGCACCCAACCATGGAATTAGCTACTTCATTTACCCTTGGTCACAGAAGGATGTATTGCACTAACAGAACTTCCAATCCTAGCGAAAACCTATGCGCAGGATCATGCCGTAGAAGCTATAACTATTTCGTTTACAGAAGCATGCAATGCTTGGCAAAGGCCATAACGTTCTGCTAATCCATAGTAAAAGGGCGCCCGCAATAAGTGCGTCAAACGCCCAGGCATTGCAGAAAATCATATTGGCGCAAATAACCTAGCAACTAGCGACAGATACAAATTGGCGCAACCGTTCTGGCGATAACCTAATCTGTTGAACCGACAGGAAGAGACACCACGTAACCGACAGGAAGAGCACACACACACGCCAATCCAACTGTAATGGATAGCGGTGCTAATTACGCAACGCTGCTTGGGCAAGCGGCGTTGTTCTATTGTTTCTCAGTAAGATAATACGGGAACAAACATTGCGCGCTCCTAATAATGACAAAACTCCTAAGAATGCGATATTGGTGCCAGTAACATAAAGGATTCTAGTCATTCTATTAAAAATAGTAAAGAAATAAGAAAACAAAGCAAATTTGGCGAAAAAACAGGAGAAAGAAGAGAAAGAAGCCATTTTTTACTTCAAAAGTCTCATTCAAATGTCTTGTGTGTAATCACACAGACTGGCGGTTACCGTAAGCCTAATGTTAATAATAGGCGCTAGGAAGGTTTTGAATGGCCTGCGAGCGCACCACAATAACGTGTTTTGTGTGCGGCCGCACACGACGCGTTAGTACAGTAAACCCCACGCCTAATTAAATCATTGCAGAGCTCAAAAAGTGATTTTTTTTGAGGAAATTTGATGTTATCTCTTACGGATCGTTAAATAACTGGACAAAGGCCATAACAAAAATTCGAGGAAGGTACAAAAAAGTCAATTAAGGGCAATAAAGAGGGACAACTCAACTTTTCCATAAGAAAATAACCCAGAACGATTACGACAACAGAAACTCACTAGGTTGAGGCTGGTAATGTCAATAAAGCGCATCATACAATCGACTGCTGTGCAAAATGAGTAGGACTCAGCACACGGCCTACCCAGAAGTTCTTATTAGTCTGGTTTTTCTTAATTCATTTGATATTTTGTGTAATATAGAAGGCTTTAAGACAGTTAATGCTAGCATCTGCTCCAAATTTAGCAAATAAAACCGTAATCCTTGAGGAATTTGGGTGTAACCAGAGCAATTCCAATCAAACTTCTCGGAAATCTTCGATTTCTGGTATTTCCAGTTAAGAATTACCAATAACTCCGATATAAACTCAATATAATATCAATAAAACCATGCTCTTTTCATATTTTGTCCACCACCCCATGGGAATCTTCCCTATTTCGTAGTTCCTTTTCCCTAATCGAGGAGAAGAGCATGTTATCTTTTATACACTTATAAAAGTACCGACAGGAGAGTATTTCAAACCATGTCTTCGGGTGATTTTATGAATCGAATTTCAGATATCTACAGTAACCTACTTATTTATGTGAAAATTCATTAATTCAGTATAAACAAAGCCCACATATACGCTGACCCTCGACCCCAAACTCATTCGCAACAGCTAGCTCCACCTGGACTAGCGCCTCTGCTTTCTGCTCTCGACAGCTAACTACCAAGGACCAACACACAACTTCTCAAGGATCGACTCCACCTCCACAGAAGGATCAACGTAACTCCATCTTCCCAATCTATCTAAGGATTAGTGAGTGTTTAGCATTAGCAATTAGCACTATTGAATTTTTTTCCTCATTTTTTTTTCTCATTTCTCCATTACTTTCTTTTCTAACAGTCTTGTTCTTTTTTCGAGGTCCAACTCCTCGAAACTCTCCCATTGATATCTGATAGACTTTCGTAACTCACTCAACATAATTTTGATAAACCCAAAAAAAACACACAGTATATAGACGGCTAGTCGTCCACTTTTTTTATGAGCAGTTCCGACTCTGAATTACATACAGATTCAGATGGACGACCCTTTCATAGACTAGCGGAAGGGAGATATTCAGTCAAGCGTCGCTCTAGATTACGCCTCCCTAAGTTCTCACTCCCAAAGAAGCCTAATCTCAAAAAATTCATCACACCCTCTCAGAACCCTACGCTGGAGAATTCTTCTAGTCATAAAAAGAGAAAGTTCTCGAGTTCCTCGGTTTACACACTTGGTCAGGAAGATTACCATCGGACCGATCTGCCTCTTCTTAGGGATTGCTGCTGCAATCTTATATGGTCGTTCATCGTTCCGGATACCATTGGACCTACTTTTCCGAGCCATAGGTAGCGTAATGTCTTTCATCTTCACCTCCACCTGCAGAAGGAAGTCTTCTCCCTCGCCCGCAGCCGTGAAAAATCACCGACAATCTCGGAATAACACGGTCCCGAACAGTGTGCCAGTGTGTGTCTCAATTCGACTTCCTGCATGTATAAATTTACCAGCATAGTGTTCTAACACCCCATCTTCAAATAATAAACTTGCCAGCTGCGCGAATCCAACGCATCATCAGCAAACAGTTTTACCGTCTCCGATGATTACCCTACCTTCGCAACCTACACAACAATCTAACAGTTCAGTTTTATTCCCATCTCTTCCGTCCTTCTTGGAAATGCCAGTCACGTGATATATGTTCCGGCATAGCTCGATAATTCATCAATAGTAACTCTTCTTGACACAGGATCTGACCTCACAGTTGTCTCTGATACAGCATCTCGGAGATTCAACACCAAACTGTCCCAATCTACGGTTACAAGAGGTATCACAGCCAATGGATCCATCATGAAACTACGCGGTCGGTTTACACCAAATCTCACTATAGGCTAGACGCAAATTACTTGCTAAGTCGCTTCTGATGCGAAGTGTTGCTCTCGGTTTATTCTGGGCAGCGATCTTATCCAACAGTTCGCACAAACTGTGTCGACAAACCACCACTCTAACACCGTTTTCTTTGACAAGACCATCGTCCCATCCACAAACTCAACCATAACTACTACAATTTCCCCGCTCTTCCAGTTACTTGCCGAATCACGCTGTTTTACAACCTTTCGCTGTAATGTGGCAGTAGGAACTACCGGTATTATATTTCCTCGTAAGTGGGAACTCTTCACACAGATGACCCATTATGTCATCTCCCGGAGGGAATACGGGCTAACAAAACCCCCTCCTGCCCTCATGTGAATGGCACCGTGGACCCACGTATTTTCAATTCCACTTCTCCCATTGCTCTATTCAAAAATAAAAGTAGCAGTAGCAGCTTTTGTGGGAGTAGAGATGCCTTGAAACCCAGTATTTATCGTCTATAACAATAACAACCCTCCTCAAGATTCTCAAACAAATGATGGAACCCCCCCCCCACAATACATCCCTCCAGGGGCCGTTCTGCCAAAAATCTACCTCACTTTCCTAATACAGAACAACCAGCAACAACTCAAAGTCAAATTAAACTCAATAGTTAATTCTAGATAGCACGCAACCCCAGAAATTTTAGAAATATTTAATAAAAACCAGGATTGTTTTGTAGGGAATGATGGTAACCTTGATCGTTATCCGGGTCCCATTACACATAGGATAAATTTTGTACCCCACCCATCAACACCCAAACAGCGACCATATCGTGTGCCGCTGGAAAAGCGGAAAGAAACAGAACGCCAAATCAAGGAAATGCTAAGAACGCGCATCATAGAACCAAGCACTAGGAAATTTGCCTCCCCTATAGCACTGGTTAAGAGGGGTCCCAAGAAAGACCAGTGACGATTCACGGTGGATTATCGTCAAATAAATGCGATAACTGAAAACTGAGACTTACTTCTTCCCCACATGCAAGACATTTTGGATCTTGCAGGCGGCAAAGAAGTTTATTCAGTTCTTGATTTCAAGAGTGGATTTTTCCAAATTCCTTTACTGGAGAAACATAAGGAACGCACGGCGTTTTCCTCCTTTTTGGGACTCCACAAATTCACTGTAATGGCCCAAGGGCTAAAAGGTGCCCCAGCTACCTTTCAGAGGGTAGCGAACAGCCTAATCCGTGATTTGAAATCATGTGGTTTCGCTTATGTTGATGATATAATTATTGCAAGCCAATCGGTCAATCGACACCTAGTCGACCTAGAGGAAATTTTCATACGTATAAAAAAAATTGGTATGAAACTGTCGCCGGAAAAATGTTCGTTTTCCAAACAGAAATTGAATACTTAGGAGTTCTAGTCAGCAAAAACGGTACTCACCCTAACCCCAATAAAGTCACGAGTATCGCTGAGATCCCACGTCCAACTGACGTGAAAGGGTTAAAGTCATTTTTAGGAGCCGCATCATATTTCAGGCGTTATTTGCGCGTTTCTCAATAATAGCTACCCCGCTTAACAATCTCCTAAGCAAAAACACACCGTTGTGGAGTGAGGCTCAAGAACAGGCGTTTCTTGCTCACAAGAAAGCCCTAGTTGAAGCACCCTTATTAGCTTCTCCTACATTTGGAGAACCGTATATTATACATACGGATGCATCAACTACAGGCTTAGGCGCATGTCTGCTTCGATACAGCAAAAAGACGCAGGGAGAACATCCTATAGCGTACTGCAGTCGCGCATTAAATAAACATGACAAGAATTACGCAGTTATTGAGTTAGAAGCTTTGGCGATAGTTTTTGCGCTGAATCAACTCTATCCCTACGTAGCCAACGCAAAAATAACGCTCATTACTGACCACGCGCCTTTGAAATCGCTAATGCATAGGGCAGATTTGGTTGGTAGACTAGCGAAATACCAGATTGCTATACAAGCCTATGATATCAATATCGAATATAGGGCAGGTAAGCACAGCACATTCTGCGATTTTCTCAGTCGCTATTCTCTGCCCACCATCTATGCGATAGAAGCGCAATCGTTCCCATCTCTTGAAGAGATTCAAGCAACGCAAAGAAATTCGAAGTACAGTCCCATCATAATGTTTCTTACTAAGGAACTAGAGGAGCTACCTGAAGAATTTCAAAGCAAACTGAAAAACTTCTCAATGCATAACGATTCTCTGTATTATAAAATACACGGCAGGGAATTATTGCTTATTCCTGATGAAAGCATGCAAACCAGCATAATTGCTATATTTCATGGGAATCCTCTTCTCAGATCACATCTAGGAATAGCAAAAACGTATAAAAGCATAAAAGAGAAGTATTTTGGCCGAACTTGTATCAAGACGTTACAACGTATATCAATACATGTCCGACATGCCAAAAGGTGAAAACACCTTCAAAAGGTATAATCAGAGAGGAGATGGGAACTTTCCCTACCCCGACTAGACCTTTTGAACGTGTTCACACGGATATTATTGGTCCGCTACCTCAATCTGAGGAAATTTATCTCAATCACCGTTTGTGAACTCAGTAAATTCGTAGTTGCACCTCGGCAGAAGATCAGACTACTGATACAGTAGTAAAAGCACTGATCAATGATGTTATTTCGAAGCACGGAATCCCTAACGAAATACCGTGGTTCGAATTACACTAGCGAGGTGTATGCTAAAATCAACAAAGCACTCGGTAGAAAGAATAAATTTACAACTGCTTATAACCATAAGGCTAATGGACAAGCAGAACGACTTGTTAAGGTGATTACTGACTCCTTAAAATCATGCTGTGCGGAGGCCAGACATCGATGGTCAGATTTTGTCCAGCCTATCGTCTTCGCATATAACTGCAGTATCAATGCGACGACAGGTTACAGCCCGTTCTTCGTCGTTCACGGTAGACACCCAATAACATAGAGTGACATACTCCATGAGCTGCCTCAGCGTCACATCATCGCTTCGGATGACTTCGCTGATCAGTTCGCGGCCGGTTTGAACAACACTATAATAGAAGTTAGAAAATAGCCATTAAGTCGTCTTCTACAAAACAGGATACGACTAACTTCACAAGGTATGCCCAACGAGCCTTTCCGTTGGAGACTTAGTGCTGTTACATGGCGACACAGTTCGTGCGAAGTTAACGAACCAATGGAAAGGTCCGTTCAAGGTTGAATCAATAGGTCGACCGAATGTGACAATAAGCAACCTTGTAGGTCGCTCTATGCGACAAGTAGTACATGTCAACCGCGTGAAGTTGTATGCTCCTCGTTTTGTCGGATGATGTTTCCCTTCAAAATGCGCAAGCACAACCACCTCCGTCACAGATAAAGGAAAGATCTTCTGCCGAACAACAACCTCCAATCCGGTGTTCTCGCCGACTTCGGGAAAGGCAAACACATTTGCCACCTCAGCCGGAGTAACAACTGCATAGGCTGTCTGTTTTACTACAAAACAACAATCTTTGGCAAATTTAATTTCAATATATTCTAGCCGCTGTCGCGAAATTTTCCCCATTCTCTGAGTTGGCGGCTCAAAGCATGATAAGGCAGCTCCTTTCGCTAAATTAAAAATATTAGCTTGTAAAGAAACGCCCTTATACTAGTCGAACTCCAAAAATCTGTTTAGCAAGACTAGTATTCGTATCGTCTTTGAGGAAATATATCGTGTGATTTATGTTTTTATCTTGCTAAATACAAGATAAATCGTATGTAATACATATTGCCCATTTTTCCAAAAACAAGACGAAAAAAATTTATGAGGAAAAGGCTATACATATGTTTCCTAGGTGAAATTGTCCGGTTGTCTAACAGTAGACTCTCGTTTCCTCGATGTCTTTTGTTTATTGTATGCTCGACATTATTCTATTATAGAAAAAAATGTATAAGAATAACGGTAGGGTAGGATATTCAAACTTGTGTATAGTTTCTTCTACACTTCTAATATCCATATACCTTTTACAACGGGGAACCGCTTGCACGGTCTAATCCAATCCCTTGTTGTAAACCCAATAGCTCGAGGACGAGCTACTTTTTGAAGGAGGTAGTGAACCGCCCTTTCTCGATACCGATCCCGGTTTTCAAGATGAACAAGATCTTTGTCATTTTTCCTGCGTCTTGAGTATCATCTCCTATGTCTGCAACAATTGTATGTTTCCCCAGTGTTATTGAACGACAGCGCTGTTGTGAGCGAAGACGTAGTTGTCTTTCCGGTAACTCTCTGACCTCACCTGCATTTATCCATTAATCTATCATTTGGATCGTTCAACAGTTCAACATGTAATTTACCTCAATACGTTACATCTGAGGACACTGGAATGTCATATGCTTGAGCTCGAGGACGAGCTCACTCTGAAGGAATGGAGATGTGGGTCCACGACCTGGATGGGCGCTGCCCGAGATTACGGTACCGCAGGAAGTTGGCGCAAGGCAACTGGAGGACGAGAGTAGACTCGGTGGTAGTGAGTACTCACGATGTGACGGTCCATCCCCGACCGTCTTCCACTCCCGTCCAAGTTCCCTTCCCCCTTTCTTTGATGTCAATACTAATAAATATGTATAGCCTAAAACTCTTTTGTATTCAAAACCGCTACACACCTTCAGATACAGGAGTCATGAACCCGTAAACTGATATCCCTAAAACGCTTTTGTTTGGCCAATTTACCTAGTTCTCTGATTTCCCTAAACGGATACGCCAGCCTCGGGCACAACATTACGACAGAACAAGAAAGCAACAGGTGGCGCTTTCTCGTGCGGAATGTCACGTGTTGGTAGGTCATAAACATGGGTGCTGACCATATCGGGTAATTTTGCACAGAACACGTGGACAGGATTTCGTTCAAAATTAAAAAAAATTTATCACCGCTTTCCCTCTGAACTGGGGAGAACTGTAACTGTACCGCAGCACTTCTGGCTTTATTCAACTATTCTACACCAAGGAGTCAGAATTTTTTTTCGCCGAAACTTGGCCCACAGGGGTAGTTCGGTGTCCTAATCACGAATATAGCACTCTTTACGGCGTCAGCGCCAATTTGGCGCTGCCGCATTTCTCGCCAAATTCGACGTAAGGTTCCATAGTAGGGTTATTTTAGGTCCAGATCGAATACCGCATTAATTCTCAGCGATGGCGCCATTTGGCGGCAATATGGCGCCGGCGCCTGTAGCGAGCGCTCTAGGCGGTTTCAGACCGAGCGGATGTGATATCCGTGTTCAAGAGGTCGAATTACCCCTAGAACTCAACTTTCAGCCAAATCTGCCCCCGTAGAAAAGAAAGTCGATCCAGATCTGGCCTGTTTCCGGAAAAGTGGGGTAGTAACAGTTGAATAGTGCCGTACTTTCGTATTCGCCGTGCTCATTGTGAGAGCTTGTTTTTTTCCACCATTTCGTGGAGGAATACCACATGTGCTCTCGGACCACAAGATCTTCATTTCTCACTGCAAGCTTTAATAAACGGATATCCTCATGATAGATCTTCATGAAAGGAAGCAGAAAAGGCGAGTTGTTTGCTCCTAATGTCAAATAATCAAAAAACTAGGTGAATTGGCCAAACAGAAGTGTTTTAGGGACTCATATGAAGTGTTTCAAATAAAAGCAAAAGGCACTATTCACCCTTTACTGCCCCAGTCATCCGAAATCAGGCCAGTTCCTGACCGACTTTTTTCTCCGTGGGCATATTTTGCTCAAATATTGTCTCCTGGGGTAATTTGACCTCTAGAATACGAATATCACATTCGCTTAGCCTGGAACTTCCTGGCGCCGCTGCGGCCAACAAGGCGCCAATGATTTGAGGTGTTTTGGCAGCCGATGCCGTGTGTGCGCGCTTAGGTAGGTTTCGGGTTGAGCGGATGTGATATTCGTGTTCAGGGGGTCAAACTACCCCTGAGAGCAAGTTTTCAGCGAATTTGGTGATTTCGAGTATTTTGGCGGCCGGCGCCCGTGGCTGTGGGCGGGCGAGGAGGTTTCGGTCAAGGCGGTATGGCGATTTCGTTATCAGCGAGTCGAACTACCCCTGGAGCCAAGTTTCAACAAATTCTGCCCACGGAGAAAAAAGTCGGTCAGGAAATGGCCTGATTTCGGATGGCTGGGCAGTAAAGGGTAAATAGTGCAAGCAAAAACTTCTGAAGGCAGTTATCGTTCTCAAACTTGTGCTAACAGAGAGAATTATGGTCCGTAACTCCCTTCAGAGAATCGTTCCGCAAATTCCGAGGGCAGATTTGGATTCAACGGCTCAAGACACGTTCATATATGGACATCTCACGCAAGTGCCCGGAATCGACTGTTGGGGTTCCTTGTTTAGACATGGCCGCAATCGATAGACACACTGTAGCTATCCAATAAGATAGCTTGCCACGGGAGTTCCTAAGAGCAGCCTGTAAGTCCAGTAGCGTGAGAACCACAATATTGTATACTTTTATTCTGAGAGATGACATTACGAGTCTAAGCAAACAGATGGAAAACAAAGCACAGTCCATCATGTGGTAGAACTTCTGGAAGATGGTCCAGCAAAAGACTAGGACTGACCGCCTGAACCTAACCACCCCGCCACGCGCAAAACCAGGCCCAGTACCGCACGATATCCCTTAAACGGGACGCAAGCGTAACCACAATATCGTGCGGAGCACGCGTCCTCTATTAAACATCCACAATCGAGAGAAATCACGCGCCCCCCCCCCGGACCGCCTGACCAGCCCTAAGATATTATATCAATAGGCCAGCATATCCATCCCCCCCCCCTCTCCCCCCCCCCCGCAAGCTTCCCCCACCCGAGTGCTTCCACAGCGCCCCCAACACCCACAAAACCATAAGAGCATCAACGAAAAACTATCGCGTCTACTAAACATAGTAATTAAAGTAACAAAATAGACCCGAGACAAAAACGTCATTCACAGGCATTCAAATACACACCGACTATATAACTAAAGAAAAGGATAAAATAGATTATAAAAAAAAAAAAGAGTCGACACATAATAACACACACACCACACACGGCGTAACGTATCGTTTATGACATAGTTCTTACTTTTTTTCTCTTATGATAAAAGCATTATAGTATATAAAAAACAACAACACACATAACAACCAAAAAAGCTATATAATGAGGATTCACCACTCAAGACATAAGATAAATAAATCCCACCCGCAACACAACACAAAAAAAACAACCAAAACCACCACAACACCCCACCCAAAAACAACACACACCACAAAACCCACACCACAACCCAACAACAGAGATAACAAAATGCCGCGTGATACTTAGCCCACATGGAGCTTACTTGTTCACGTTTCTACTAAAAATAAACAGGACTTAGCAATACAAAAGCAAAATGAAAAACAGAAAAGAACTTCATATAAGTCCATTTCCAGATAATGTATACAAAGTATTCAGAACTAAACATCATTAAATAGTATATCTATCACCAAACCGCGTCGACAAACGAAATAGGACAAAATCACAACCGTTCATCGCACCCCCCCACCCGGCTAGTCTTCTACACAGCTAATGTGTCGATGTCCAGAAAATACCACATTCGTTAATACTTCTATTCCCTATATTTTTACTAGATTCGTCACGGAAAAGTCTCAAGCGATTTTGGTGTTAGCTATTTTTTGATAAAAACCAAAAGTAAATTGGCATGATTTAAAAACTCACTCTCAACAATTGCGATCCAGTAGTACATTTCCTGAAGAGAAATTTTTGCAGCACATCCTGAGACACGAACCCAAATATATTATTGACACTACCGTCTGATGTGTAATTGCCAGTTTCACCAAATAGCTTGGATAACCAGCCTTCTCCCAGAGCCTTTATTTGATGCAATGTCATAAAGAGAACTTCGACGACTATAGTCTTTCCGTCAACTAGAAATTCAGGTCCATGTCCGCAAATCTCAGAGACACACGCTCGACAAATTAACCGCCAGAAATGTGGAGGGTATACCACAATAGCTCGCTAAGAGAAGACCACTGTGCGGCAATGGTCTCGACAAAAATTGTCTCACTAGGAGAACTCAGCTTGAAGATGAAGCCTGCATAGGCGGTCGAACTAAAGTGCAATATCTGCCAGAGGGATTGTTAAGGGGATTCCGGAGGCTGGCCCATCCCAAACAGAGTTCGAGAGAATGCAGAAAGATAGGCATTAGGCAAATCCATTATGTCGCAGAATCGTCTGGAACGCGCATTGGGAAGAGATTAAAAAACTCGAAACAATGAAGTGCCACACACAATCCTTGAGTGATCAGAAAGAATTGCCGCGTCTCGAGGTTCCTCTTCACTGCTTTGCGCGCAACCAGAAACAGACCCGTATTTCGAAACCGAATTAGTCACGCTGTGTTGAAATGGGTCATGTATGATACAGGAGACGTTTTCCGGAAAGTGAGTTGATTCCGATGAAACCTCCGAAGGTTATATTTCCACAAAGCTGCGAAACTTCACGAAAAAAAGATTCAGGTCACGGTTAGGCTGAGTCCATCGGCTCGTGATGGTCCACTATAAACTTTGTTATCATCAGGCGCAACCGCTCACAGCAGACCCACCCCTCAAAACTGTAGAGCGAAATCGGACGAAATGTAGCCCAAGAATTTCGTCAGCATGGAGCCAGCACTTTGTAAAGGATCCGATTATTTGCATGACAAACCAACAGCATCGCCACCCAACCACCCCACCCCAAAACTTGTATAACCCAAATCACCTCACTCCATACAAACAAACGCAAATAGGCGACGAGTTGAATATCTACCCCAACATACACCCCCCCCGCGCCATCACCATTCTCCCACAAGCACTTCATCCAACCGAACCCACCCCCTATAGCCCACTAATCAAAATTTCAGACACCTTCTCGCCACCCCCCCGCGAAAATAACACTCCTCATGCAATTAGGCCCTAACCCCAACCCCAACCCCACCTCAAAACAAAGCATATAATCACAGTAGCAATAATTCGTGATATCTCAAACAGACACTCAACCACCAACCGCCCACCCACCACAACCTGTATCTATTCACCCTCACGATGAAAGCAACTCTTAAAATCAATGATAACATCCAAACGACTAAAAGAGTCTAAACTTCTTTCTCAAACACACAACACACAACTACTTGCCGAAAGATTCAGACACTCGGTGCTTATTTGAATTCAACACTCCGAATGAAAGATAATCAAGGACACACCCACGACCACTCTCAAAACCCACCCGACTCCGTTTACACCAGAGCTATGCCAACAACCCCGAAACAACGAAAACAAAACGAACCGCAAACAATTCCCGAGGACACACACCTAAATAGTATCATCTCTATGTATCCTATAATAATGTGAATATCGGAGATTTCTCTGCACCGGTGTTCTCTCGTGTCAATGGTACGATCTAACTCAAGTAATATTTGTTTACTCCGTGACGATAACAACTTATTATGTTTATTTGGAAAGCCAGCCCCAAATTTCTGACCACTTTTCCTAAGAAGGACACTGACTGTAAGATCGATTCTTACCAAGGGGAGGTCGTCTCAGCGCCGTGGTGAAGCTTTATTGCAAAACGGTTTGTTGCATATTGTAGGCGCCTACACCGACCAGCGAGAACCGCGCATAGCGACATAGTCATTATGATTACTGCAATACAAGGATTCTGGGAAATAAGTCAACAACAACCCACGCAACAAACAAGCTTAACGAAAAGCCATGGGCTTTCATTAAAACAACCTTACCTCGCCAACTGATATCTAGACTGTAGGTTGACAGGGTATAAGATCACTAGTAGGAGTAACACCTTTCAACGCGCAGGAATAGAAAAACAGCCGCAAAATGAGTCAAAATCCAATGTCTACTGGGCATGCGGGTCGGGCAACCCAAAACCCCAAACCACCACAACCGCAATTGGAAGTTTTTCGGATCCTCTGCGCTAATCCCTTTCAACAGGTCTGCAATCCAATGACTGACAAGGGCAGGACTGGTGTTGGTGATATTATAAGAGCAGACAAAATCGTGCTCCAACCGACGATCGAGTGGGTCTAATGCTCGGATCCTCTGTCCAGACACAAACTTCCTTCGACACATTTCACACATTTCTTCGGCGGCTTCATTGTATATCCTCGTATGCCCATAATGTGCATGACCCGGATCATACGCCATTTGAAGTGAAAACATCCCATAGCGGGAAACGGTTCACAAAATACGCCCGACTCACTATTACGCCTCTGCGAAATACCTATCGAAAAGCTCTCTTCATGAAAATTGGATTACACGCCCCAGCGATCTATCCAGCAAGAAATCTGATCAATGATCTTAACTATTAAACGCAGTAAGCTGGACCCGCCAGAACAATGGCCTCCGCGGCAAAAATAAGTATACCCATAACCGTGCATCAGGACCTCATCACCCATTACGAAAACATAGAGTATACGCTGAGGAATAATTTCGGACGAAGCTTTATGTGTATATATAATTGCCAGAGCCATGTCTCCAGCTAATGGCTATCACCACCCCCCAAGGGGTCGTTATTCAACATCGTTAAGAGGAAGCTTTCCATTTGCTAGTATGCAGACGCAGAATTAAAAACTACACAAAAAAGTGACGCACATACACTGCAATCTCCCCTCACCTTTGATATGAGAAAAAACCTTTCTCCGGGCAAATGGTATCACTAGAGAAACTCGAAAAAAATTTTCGCTGAAACTTCTTAAACAGTGGTAATCAATGGCCCTGATAACAATTCTGAAAATTATTTATGGCGCCGACGTGATATGGGGCCAGCGTGGCGCTAAAAGGCCACTGCGAGCGCGAAGGGATGCTGCATAAGCCCCTAAAGAAATTGCAGTGTACCTCACTGTATGCCAAGTACACTTGTATTTCGTCCTTATTCACTGTTCTTTTTCATGTCTAGTTGGAAAACACTTTATAAACTCTATATATTCTGCTTTACAGCTGAAACAGATGAGAATGAGCGATAAAACTTGCGTACCTTAAGCGATTTGTTTTTATTCCTTTTTTGACATTCTCAATAGCGTTTAACAAAAATGAAACCCATCTGCGGGTCCTTGTCTGGACCCCTACAACATGCAACAAATCGTTTTGAAAAAGCCACGGCCTGAACGACCTCCCTTGTGGTTAATTGACCTGCTGAACAAGAATATCACATTCGCTTGTCCCGAAAATGCTCGCCGCTCGCGCCACAGGCGCTGGTGCCAAAAACTCCCGATCAACCCGTTAAAATCTGTCTCCAGGTATGATAATAAATTGACATCGTTTCGGGCGTCATTAATCAGGAGCAATGATAACCTAAGCAAGTGCTTCTTTTCTCTTTTTCTTCTTTTTGTAATCGGTGTCAATTCATGTGAGTGGGTTTAGAGTGGGAAATGGTCCGCTTCCAAATTACAAACTGAAGTCAACAACAAAGCACCACCGCATCCATACATGAAAATGTCAGCAATAGATCGCTCAATTTGAAAGTTTATAAAAATTATTTTGAAGGTACGCGGAGTAATGGAATCGAAACAAGCTGAGTGTTCTATCTGGTGCAAGAAATTAAAGAAAAAAATTTCTTGAACACCTGCGTTCAGTGCACAGCCTGTCGCCACTTAGCGTGCCAAAGAGGTGGCAAAGGAAAAAGAACTGGTCTGCAAAGCCAGGGAAAAAAGCAGAAACCTGCAATGAGTGTGGAACTATCTTCTTGACCAAGAGGGGACTGCGACTGCACATCCAACTCGATGCACACACCCACTGAGACCGTCTCAGCTATAGTAGCGAACAAGGAAAGCCACAATTTCGCCCCGGAGTGCTGTCTTTGTGACGGCATCTTCAAGACACATGAAGAACTAGCTACCATGTGAACGATGGCGCCATGGGAAGACCTCAAGACTATACAATGCACAAACTTTCCTTCAAGAGCTCTGAAGAGTTCAAGGTCAGTATTTGGAGAAATATTCGAAAAAATGGGAGTTTATCAACAGGAAGCCATGTTCAGGAATGGTCGAAGAAGATGTGCGAGAAGTTTTGCACGTCCTTTTTTTGCCGGTAAAGTAAGGAAAGTGGAAAAAAAGTGAAAATGCGGTTTGCTTTTGCATTTTATTGACTGTGTATAGATATAGAAATATTGAGATTTGTGCAGGTGCAATAGATGTGGTGAGTCCAGCTCACAAGGGGAACAACGTATTCGTCCTACCAAGAAGCACAACCTCTATTGTTCATCATTTATGAACGTGTGTTACAATGAGGATTCCACCGTGAGCGTAGTGGCATGCTTTGGCTTGGCCACGAACTCGACCCAGCGTTACTAGAATGGACGGATGAACAATTAGAGTACCTAAAATTGATGCTCGAAGGTATTTCACGACATAAGTGTGACGCTTGGTTATCCTTTCTTTTAAACTATTCCGGGGTCCTCCACCGACTATATCGTGCAAAAATTGAGAAAGGACTATGAATCCAAGGATTCCAAATTGTACTTTATCACGAAGAAGGACCTTTGGAACGGTAGGACCAAATACAATCTGACGCCTGGAATGCGTGATCAAGACGACATTACTTCGCTAAAAATGCGAGAAATGGAGAAGAATCCCGAGGATGGGATTCGATACTTCAATTCACAAGACGAACCGAGCGGAAAAGGATTTATCTTAGGTTTGGTGAGCCAAAACAAAGGAAAATTCTTCTGAAAGCAATTTTTTGCGGTCATTATCACTCCGCTGCAGCTTGAATGGTTGCAGCAATACTGACAGAAGGGAGCTTGCAACAATAATGGTAGTGGACGACCATGATCGTGGGCTTTCGGCAGGTATAAATATTCCCATCCAGGTTCTTGTCTGCGATGACTTGAATTCAGCTTTTTTGTTGTCCGCTGAGATGGCATCGAATGAGGTCAAGATTCTTTTTGATGAAATTAAGCGGGTAGTACCTAATTTTGCCCCAAAGTCATTGGTCTCAGACGAGCCGTTGGCCTTCCACAATGGCTTCACATCGTCCTTTCCAGGCCGCAACGCAGATCACTTTTTATGCAGATTCCACATCCTCCAGTCCTGGAAGCGAAAGACGAAAGAATGTATCAAGGTGAACCTTCAGTTCCGAGTAAATTGCAGTTTTTCTGCGATGTTCTCTGGTATATTTTCGCTTTATGCTCGACGTGAACTTTATTCAAGTTATCAAATTGTTGCTGCATGTGAACCGTTTCAGAGCTATGGCATGGTTTTTGCAAAGGTGAACGCTTTGGTAAGACAGGGAGACGATGACGCTCTAGAGGCCCTTTTAAGAGTCGCAGATCGAATGCGCATCCTTGTTGATGATATCGATGTTCCGCTTGGATCGGCCGCAATTTTGCCTACGCCTGATGTTTCCTGTGGAGGGAGACCGAAATTGCAAAAAGCAGAAGTTTATACGGTACCTTCCATTATCCTTTTTAGCAAGCACGGGGGTTACTCCTAACGAATATGTTATTGCAGAGAGCACGAGTTCGGAAGCAAATGAGGAAGACGTCTCACTCAACGGAGGATAGACCCAGAGGAGATCCTTTTCTGCTCTCTCTGTTTTGAAGAAGATCCTGCACTTCCCGAGGACATGGACCCTGATGAGCCAGATGCGAGAGAAACGCAGTGGATGCGTTGTACACGTTGTCGCCTTTGGGTTCACGCCGATGTGCACGAGGAAAACCACAGAGAAAGTGTCAAGCATGTAAAACTGGAAAGTACAGTATTTATGTGTGAATCACAATGTAAATTTTTATGAGTGAGTGATGTGGTATTGTAAATTATCTTGTTTGTTTATCATGACTTAACTGATTACGAGTTATAATTATAGTTATTCTAGAAGGACACAAAAATCTGAAGAGTTTGAAGATAATAAATACAATATGATCGTCTATGCCTTTCTCAATAGCGACTACATTGGATAGCAGTTGTGTAGCTTTTCGCATCCAACAGCGGACTTGACGTTGTTATACACAGCGACCTAAATGAAGGATTATTGAAAGAAGGTCGCAAGGAAATAGGACAGTTTGTACGCAAAATCTCGGAACTGCTGTGTTTGGAGCAACACGCATGTAGACGTGGATAAATACTATTTAGTGTGTTGTGTGATGTTTGAAAACGCGACACAGTTCTTACTCGAACATGATCAACTTACCTTATTGTGTGGCGACTTCACAAACACGGAACCACTTCAGCAAAGAATTTATAAAACAAGCAAATTAAGCTGTGGGCGATGAGTGCAAGTAAACGCAGAAAATGGTTGACTTCAACACAACTAATTGTAATCGTTACCTGATATTGAATTAGAAGTTTAAAAAAACTGCAGTTTAAAAAATCGCCGCTTATTTCCGAAACTTGAGCAAATTTTCGGCTAGTCTGAAAAAAATTTGAGAAAGGATTCAAAGTGTTGACGGGGGAGCAAACCAGACTCGCTTATTGTTAATCCACGGTTTCACGGCATGGACCTAGTTATAAGAATGAATATCTGCCAGTGATCCTGAAGAGTTAATTCACGTTTTCGCGCAGCTGTACTCTTCTTTATAGCTCATTTAAAACATTGTGCTTATGTTTAACTGGAATTCGTTTACCATTGCGGCTTGTGAAGAATTGCAGTATGAATCTGGTTCTAACAGAGATTTGTCGTTGTTCTTCTGAACTCAACAGTTCTTTCCCTCGAGAGCTCTCTAAAACTGAGCGAGTCAAAAGCGTCTCCGAACCACATGTCAAACGGAAATTTTCGCGCGCCGGACATATAACAAATAGCTCTTATAGCAGCGGTTTTGTGCGCACAATACTGAAGATAGGTTGTTGGTATCTCCCTGCGCTGAAATCCAACGCTGAGTGGCAGAACTTCTAAAAATGGTGGCACCCGACGGGGTGTATCCCCTTAAAAAACAGAAGATGCAGTAGGTGTGCTCAGGTTTCCGGTTGCACCTCAGGTTTCATGTGTTTCCTAATCGAAGCAGAAGCAGATCTCGAAAATTTTAACTATGATTAAGCACAAGAGCGGTAATCTCACAAAAAACCGCTCTTATTGAAGTATCCTAATTCAAATGAAGTTAAGGGACGCGTGGTCCCGCAACGAAGTGGACGACTTTCGCCCGTAAAACTCGTACGTCCGTTTTTCCGGGTGTAGGTTTAGGCGGCAGTCAAAACTAGAAGGAAGTCCTGTGAAATCCCCCAATTTGAAGTATGTGTCAGGGTTTCATAGCTCTTGATTGTATCATTTTACAAATCAAATGATGTTTTCGCTCCTACAAATGTCTCGGTATCGTGAACCTAATCGCGAGGATAACGCTTTCTAGGGCAATGACCGCGACGGACCGCTCGCCTGCTGTCCGAAAAGTTCCTCTGAGAGTTGGTAGGCCCGGAGAACGGCGGGCGGTCGGATGGCGTGCCCGCCAGCTGTCATATTGTTCCTGGGACGCTGCTGGCCGTAATTGCCACCTCCACCGAGCCCCTGTAGCCGTTCCCTTGGATAGGACAACTGGTCCACGCCACTTATCGCCTTGAATCTAGTATTCATTGACCAAAACTGGCAAGACACCAACATTGCGAACTTATTACGTAACTACGCATACTCGTCCTTTTTGAGCTAATTTCCGACTTCTTTCGCCCAGTCTCTATTGCGAACCCGCCTATTATTCCGCTACTGGTAAGCTTTCTTCGGTTCCTTGAATACTCAATTTCATGCTGTTTGCTTGCTGGAAGAGCATAGTTTTATGACCATTAATCATGACATATCTTATCCTCACCCAGCTCATTACCTTCTCAAGGTTTCTTTCAACAGTTCCTGACAATTTTTCTACATCTTTATACAACACTCCGTTTCCCCACTGTTATGGATCTACAAATAGAAACATCATATTCTCATTTTTTACCTGACTTAAACACTTGTACTTCTAAGTTACTGAATACGTGAAATATGTCATGTCGTCACTAGAACAGTTCAGTGGAACATTATTCTTCAAAACTAATCAATTGATCTGTAAAACCCATCTCGTGTATTCAGCCCCTCAACTGTATGAGTGGTGACTGAAATTCTGACCTTGCTGATGAGTGACATCTCACTATTTACTGCCATAGGAGAGTGACGGGAAGTGCGGCGTTGCTGATTTCGTTTGATATGCCCAGAGAGACACAAAATCTTTCATATATCTTCTCAAAACTCCGCCACTCCCCTATGGCAGTAATTATGAGAAATGTCACTCGTCAGCAGACGAGAACGTCACTTCCTACTCACGAATACTGTTAAACTGAGTGTTGAATGAAGATGTAAAAAAAATTGTTAAAAATTCTTGAAAGTAAGCCTTAACAATGAAAAATATGCTGTGAGTAAATTGAGAAGAAAAATGTGTCATGGTTCTATAATGGTCATGAAACTATGCTCTTCCAGCAAGCAGACAGCATGGGAACTAAGTTTCCGAGCAATGTACAAAACTTACCGCTGTATTAGTATCGCCACTGTTGAACAGAAATACAATGAAGAACACTAGTCGATAATAGCTGGACAAAATAATACCAGAGGAACGAATTATTGGTCCAAATAAATGGTAGCGGAAAGTTGGGGTTCGCAGTTCGAGGGCTGTGCGAAAGAAGTCGAAAATTAGCTCAAAAACGGACGACTATGCGTAGTTAAGTCATAAGTTCGCAATGTTGGTGTCTTGCCAGTGTTGGTCAATCATTTACGAGAATCAAGGTGATAAGTGGCGTGGAGTTGTCCCAACCAAGAGGGCGGCTAAGAAGCTCGGTGGAGGTGGCAATCACGGCCAGCAGCGTCCCAGTTACGCAGGGCACGCCATCGTTGTGATCATCATAATAGGGGATGGGGGGCATATTTGACCTGACGGAGGGGGGGGGGACGTAAGCGCGGGACCTTTCTGAGTGAGGGTGCAGCGATAACCAGATGTCGTTCAGCTTCCATGATGAAAGAGTTATCTGTGTGAAGAGCCCCTGAAGAGCCCCACACAAGACAGAGGCAACCTGCAAGCGCAGAAGTGGAAACAGGTGATGACAGGAAATACGATGACCGCCAGCAACGAGGTCATGAACTAATAAAAAAGATAAAGGATGAAGTCTTCGCCCTTGATCAACCCCTCTGTGGGATGCGGCACGCATTCTACTTCCATTCAAAACCGCAGTGGCTTATTTAATGCAATGTGTTCCATACGATGAGATGCGGTGGCCAGCCGATGTACAAGTCAGTGTTTCATCCTCCCAAACGAATCCGGTACTAATTTACAGCCCCCGGAGGGTAGAGGACTCGGTTGGCGTAGACCGATTTGAACCCGGCATCGCACGAGTGGTAGGCGCGCCACTTGTCACTACACCACCTCCGCACCAATGAATATCTGCCATGAATTAACAAATAGATGAAATACACTTCCAAACCTTTCTATCGCAGGAGCACATCTACTTGTACAGAAGAAGCCATTACTAGAAGTGCACCTTCCCAATAGCTCTGAGTGAAAGCGCTATGCATGGCGCATTGCGAATCCTACTTTATATAATCGGCTATGTCCGTGTGTGGTGTGGTGTCGTGTGGATGGTGTGGTGTGTGTGTGTGTGTGTGGTGTGTGTGTGCGTCTGTCCGTCTGTCACGAAATTCATAGCGCCGGTCCCAGTAGCGGTGAGACAATGATTTCAAGAAGTGATGTAGGGGATGTGACGGGAACATTATTGGTGGGTGAGAGGAAGTGGCATCAGTTGATAAGATCCGATAAGAGGCGTCAGAAGGGCGAGGTTACCATATTCATAACGCGGGTAAAAGTAATAGCTAGCTCTTAATTTCAAGATATGGTATAGGATATGGACCAAGAGCATGATTGGTGGGTAACAAGAACTGTCAGCTGCTGATAAGATTCGATAGGGGGCGTGAGAAGGAGAAGGTTGCCATATTCCTAAATTCCTAACGCGGGTGGCAGCAACAGCGAGGCGCACGTTTCAGCAAGTGATATAGAGAGTGACATGGGGACATCAACCGTGGGTGACTGGAAGCGATAACTACTGATAGGGGCTGATAAGGAAAGTTGCCGTCGTCAACGCTGTTCGAGGCGGTTCACGCACCAAAACAGGGAGATTTAGGATGAGGGCATTGATGACGGGTGACGAGTAATTTTATCAATCGATAGAAACAGATTAGACTTGTTACCTGAAGTTGAGCGACTTCAAAAACATTTCTTTTCTAGAAATTTTCTCCGTGTCATAGGGGCCAACCACAAGTCGCTACGCTTTGGACATCCATGGCAAGCTTCATACCGGCTTTCCGTAAAACAAGATTGTGCCGGAAGCAAGAAGCTTTCTAATTTTCAGCAAAACTTTCACTTCATCCCCAGGCCTGCTACTCGAAAAATTTCCCTGTTGTGATCACCCCGCGATCACTACCCCACGACCCGAGAAACCAACCCCCATAAAGCCTCCAGTTGACTTGAAGACTTTGATATGCTTCTAAAACGCATGTTTTTGCCGAGTATATCAGGAACTAGTTCATTGGGCGCCAATTGGCATGATCTCTGCAATGCGCCATGCATAGCGCTTTCACGCAGAGCTATTGGGAAGGTGCACTTCTAGTAATGGCTTCTTCTGTACAAGTAGATGTGCTCCTGCGATAGAAAGGTCTTTAAGTGTATTTCATCTATTTGTTAATTCATGGCATATATTCATTGGTGCGGAGGTGGTGTAGCTCAGAAATCCTAGCGAGAATGTCTTCAATCCGTGAAAGAGGATAATGGTCTGGACGGTGACCTCATTAAACGGGCGAAATTCGAGACATACGCGTAAAGAACCATCTTTCTTTTTCAGAGGACGGTATTGTGAACCCAAGGAGCGTCGCTTCCAACCATCCTCCCTGCTTGAAGCAACTTATTGATGTGGTCGTCGAGCTCTCTCTAGAACTTCAGAGGAACTCGAAGGGCGACAAGAGGTGCTGCGGTTATGGTTTTGATCGCGTCCGTGATGGTTTTGATCCGGTTGGGATGGTTTTGATGAGGATCTCACCTTCGTCGTAGGACCCAAAGTCGTAGGGCTAGTGGAGATGCGGTCGCGAAACTTCTAAAATAGTTGCGCCAATTGTGTTGCTCTCCCTTAGAGAATTCCGCATGCGAAAGATCAATGCAATGCGGCTCCAAACAAGTCTGTGTGATGAGGCTATCAGCAGCCTTGTCAGCTATGCTCCAAGGAGCGGTACAGAGCTAAAGGGGATTGGAGACATCGAGATTGCCTCTACGCGTTGCTCATACACCCTATAGCAGAAGAGATGTGCTGTCCTTTGTAGAGCACTTCTGGATGAGTGGACCGATTGGCGATGAATACCATCGCGGATCGAGGGCAAATGACAGCCGGGGTGACCAAAGTGAGCGCTCCAGGGCTTGCTACTTGGAGTAGTCAGCATTAAAAGAGAATCGTCGACCACCTCCGCCAGGCACTGGCAATGTAGAGGGGACGGGGGGAGCACGGTAGCAAGTGCTGCTTGGACTGGAACGTCTGGAGGAATCACGAGGTCTTTATCGCTCGTCGAAGCACAAAGAATCTTAACTCGCATGTCGGCCACAGAAAATATAAGAGTACTGTTTTTGATGATCCATGGAGGCAAGCGAAGTAAGAGATCATTACCCATGTTTGGGAATCGGCTGCATCGGGGATGCACGGCACTTCAGCAAAATGGTCCCGATGGTCGAAGCGTAAAAACCCGATCTCGAAATGAAGAGGAGCCATGCCAAGCGGGCGGATTGATTGGAACCTGCCATTCCCACTGACAGGAAACATTACTCTTGGACATCTCGTAGCCGAAGAGAGAAGCTGTGGTGGCGGCTGTCACTACAATGGAAGCACCCGTGTCTACCAAAGCTAACACATGGATATTGTTAGCCTTCACAAGGAACTGTCTACGAAAAGGCGATCAGAATCGGTTAAGGCCAGTACCAGTAGTGAGTAGCATCTGCTCCCAAGCGAAGGTGCTCGATGGTGACCGGTACACGTAGTGCAGGCTAAACGTGCTCCTGCACCTCAATGGCTTGCGAGGCCTGCCCCGGTGGGATGAATTTATCCTGTGAGGCCGTCACCTCCGGTGCGCGTACGGGGAGAGTAACGCCTTCTTGCGATTGACCGAGGACCGGGGTCTTACGCAGAAACAACACAAACAAGAAAGCAGGTCTTGAAACTGGGGCACCCCGACAGTACATATTGCAATAAAAAACAGCAATGTTACTCAATAGATGAAGAGTAACGATGGTAAAACAGAGCGATACCCAAATATCATAAAAGGACCAGGATCCGAAAAGCCATCTCCACAAGAAAGAAAGAGGAGAGGAGGATGAAGAAGACGAACTAGACATATGAACGTCATTAGCTGTGCCGAAAAAAGGCGATCACGATTAACTTGACAACAGTTCCTGCCACTGGTGGCTGAACTAACTCGCTAAGGTTAATTAAAACAAGATTATGAAAAATAGTAAGAGGAAGAGAAAACGATGAGGCTCGGATGCTCTTCGGCAAACCGTCGCATATGGCGAAAGACGCGAGACGAGTTTCGTAGCCGGATAGAGGGTCGTACCCAAAACAGCCGTCAGAAGTAGCGAACATAAATTGGGTGACCGTAGAACATGGCACAGGCTGAGCATCGCGCCTGATGACGAGCGTAGCGGGATCTGTAGAAGACTGCAACGAAATACCGCTTGATAGACTGAGCTCAACCAAGGGCTGCGAAAAGCAGGAACCGTTGAAGAAACCTAGCAAAACGTTTTGCGAGGGTACCCCCATGCAGCGATGAATGCGAACGATCTGGCTGCCCAGGAATGAAGCTGCCACCGTGACGTCTTAATAGGCTTTGCAAGGTGAGGGTCGGATTGGCCCCGGGAGAGGCACGAAGGCTCAAAGCCAGCAGGTTGATCCTATCGCAAAGCGCAGAAAGGGCATGACAAAAGAGAGCCGCTACAGCTGATTCCATCGAGCCTTCACTGCTAGTAGTTGCACTGCGAGCTGATTTGAGAATAGGATCGGCATCGGAGCTCGTGTTGTCCTTAACCTGGTTACAGGAACCAACGCATACTCTTGGTCGGAGAGAATTATAAGTTCACGCCACAATCGTGCAGGGTGGTGGAGTTGGTCCAGGACATCGCGAACACTTGTGAATCGCTCATCCAGATGCTGCCGAGGAGATGACCTGACAGTCTCATCAACGGTATAAAACGACACCATCCCATGGGGCTAGGTGTCCATAAAAGAGCGTGGCCGTGGCGAAGAGTATAAATACCAGCGTCGTGATTACAATGTCTGAGGCTTCTGTAGGTGAATCAGGTGAAAAGCCGTGATCCATATGAATGGTCGTCTGTATAAGGAAACAGTTTGACACTGTGGCGAAACGTTTAGTAGAGCATCCAAAAGGAGCGGAGGGCCAAGCGATATTCAGCGCACTGGGTGGTTGAACCATAAGGTTACAAGCATCGGAGGATACGATCTGCTGTGATTCCCTAATAGTTTTCGTCTCGCGCTCCAAAAACGGTGATTGATTAGGTGACATAAGGCGTAAGTTCTTTGCAGAGAAAAGCGGGCGAGCCATATCTCTGAGTATTGGGCCTGTACACGTGAACCACGAGAAGACTCACCGTATCGCCTAAACGTGGAATAAACGAGATAGTCATGAGAAGAAGACATCGCAAACAAATACAGAACGGTCGTCGTAGGGCAAAGCCAAGCTGAGGTAGGCGAGGCGCTCAAGATATCACAGAGAGAAAAAGACCGATAAGGCCAACAAAAGACGCACTTGAGGGACGATGAAACACATCTAGAGGTGGAAGACAGACAGCCAAAAGAAGTACTGGCTAGCTCCTCGTTGCAACTGGTGACATTAGTTCGAGCATTGGATCGCTCTAGAGCAGAATGATTCACGTGAGGTAGTGGAGAGAGCGCTATCTGCTCGCGAGCTTCTGTGAGTTTGCGTAAGTGTCGACGAGGTGCACGTAAAGCAGGAGAAGCAGAACGAGGAGCTCTACGATCAGAAGTGGGAGGTTTCACGGAATAGGAAGGCATACCTGTACCTCTGTGGAGGGTTCTAGCAAACGGGCACGAAGAGTCAGATGGAGCCATTCGCTTGCAGCCACCGTTCCGCGGTCGCTTTTCCGCGGATCCTTCCAAACTATTTGTTCCTTGACAACGCTAATCCGTCGCTTACTCCTTCTCCTCATAGCTTTCGCTGTGCAGCCACGACGGAACTTCGTTGCTTGTTCCTTCATTTCCCTGAAATGGGCGCTACTATTCCCGCACTGCCTCCTCTGAAACTCGGTACCATCTACAAATACGTCTATGTCTTTGATCAACCGGCCTTCGAGGAATATTTTCTTTATTCTTCTTTTTTTTGTCGAGCGGGTCTTGAGCCCACGCTTGTTCAGGCGTTCTACTTACGTGCCAGACAAAAGAAAGGCTGCAGTGACACCATCTACGATTTGAAGAAAGAATGAGCGGTATCTGAGCGACGACCAAAAGAACAAAGGAGACGCGGACGAGTTTCGCAGGCTGTGGAATTGACAGCTGCGCGTCCAGACCAAAAAGGGGTTACTTTAATTTTTCTTTAGAGACACACCAAAAAGGAGTTACTTCAATTTTTCTTTAGAGACACCTGCTGCAGTCATCTTCGCCTTTTTGGTTTTCGAGGTGGAATGACTAACCCGGAGTGGCCATCTTTGAGCTAGTTCGAATGATTGAAAGTGCAGAAGAAGACTCTTCGTTCCGACCTCAGCGAGGGGGACTACTTGCTGCTACCAGTAAGCGAGCGCCCGCAGTGGAAGCTGAACTATTACCTGATTCGACACCAGTAAGGTACTAAAGTCTATCTTACATATATTCACGAATGTAGGAGGCGAATAAAGCGAATTCAGTTGTGAACATACTGCTGTTAAGGTACGAGACCAAGGCACATAGCAATAACAAAACGAATACATACTAAATGAAAGAGCTACTACGCATGGGTAATGATAGACCTGTAGATATAGATAGAAAGCACAGTCCGCCAATACACTATTATGAATTGCTGGGTAGATGAACACATTTCGTTTCAGTCACCTGCAACGGAACGCCTACCGATGAGCGCTCACCTCTTCCATTACCGTGCAATCCACCCCTGATGTCGTACAAATAATTGCGCACGCTAATTTTTGGGCTAATTTAGTTGTACATTCTTTTACACTCATTCATTATTATGTTCGTTCTTAGTAGGCTACAAGCGAATGGCTCCATCTGACTCTTCTCAAGCCTGCTTCAACTGCGGTAGTATTGGTCATTTTGCTCGTCAGTGCCCGTTTGCTAGAACCCTCCACAGAGGTACAGGTATGCCTTCCTATTCCGTGAAACCTCCCACTTCTGATCGTAGAGCTCCTCGTTCTGCTTCTCCTGCTTTACGCGCCACCTCGTCGACACTTACGCAAACTCACAGAAGCTCGCGAGCAGATAGCGCTCTCTCCACTACCTCACGTGGCAATCATTCTGCTCTAGAGCGATCCAATGCTCGAACTAATGTCACCAGTTGCAACGAGGAGCTAGCCAGTACTTCTTTTGGCTGTCTGTCTTCCACCTCCAGATGTGTTTCATCGTCCCTCAAGTGCGTCTTTTGTTGGCCTTATCGGCTTTTTCTCTCTGTGATATCTTGAGCGCCTCGCCTACCCTCAGCTTGGCTTTGCCCACGAGACCGTTCTGATTTGTTTGCGAGAATGTCTTCTTCTCATGACTATCTCGTTTATTCCACGTTTAGGCGCCCTCTCTCTCTCCCTCTCTCACGAAAATTCCAATGAACCACCAAATTATTCGGTCTAAAAGGACTAATGCAACCCTCCGTCTCACGCAAGTTTCTGAGTATTTATAAAGATTGTCCGATTTAAAGAGATTCATAGGAACAATGCGTTGACGGAGTCCTTTTAGACCGAATAAGACGGAGCGTTGGGGTTTTGTCGGGGATTTCCGAAATTAAGCACGATTTTTCTGGTTTAAACAATGGTAAAATTTTTCCAACGCATCTTTTTGCAAACATATGAGCAATTTCGGAAAGAAGAAGTTTGGCCTCTCCGAGGACCACTCAACATCTTTTTGAAAGTTCCTGATGTAAATGCGTTGGGAATCATTAGGGAAAACTCCGAGCGGCGCGAAAAACCCGTTTCTTGTGTACCATTTCAAGTGGGCGTATTTGGACACTCAAGAATGCACTTGGAACGGATCTTTTCGTAAAACAGAACTAGGCGATGGATGGTTCAGCGCTCTTTATCTTCATTCTTGTATGCACTATGCCCTAGGCTCCCATGCAGAGGAGATGGAATGGTGCGACTTCTATGTGATGTGCATTATGTTCATATGGCTCAGAAAGTTCCAGCCTACCCACGGATTCGTTTAATTCGAACTGCTCAGTAATTTACGCAGAATCACGCGCAGCTCAGAAGCGCATAACCACTTGTTCAACGCGGCCTGCTCGGCGCTAGCAACTGTCAAATTCATGAATTACGATAAACGTACGCACGTGCTACGTCCATCATCCCTAGTAGGGATACGTTTTCCGTCCCTTTCAACTTCACCATCGAGGACGTCGTTCTGTGGCTGGACCGATCAACGTCCAGTGCACCTGTAGATATGTAGTTCCACATAGTTCCACGATGCGAACTCTTCGCCACTTCGCCAGGACACATCAGACATAATTTCTGTCGACATCTGCGTTTGAATAGGTCTGCTTTCAGCGGGCGCTGAGCCTCTCTACACTCTCATCTCTGGGAGGCTGCTCTTCGCCCGTTACAGCGATGACACTCCATCCAACGACATACTCGACGCCAATCGGCGGCCGTCAAGCTCCTTACGAGCCTCTCGGCCCTCCACCAAGATCTACTGTAATCTTACTCGGCGGCAGGCCGCTTACGCTCCGAACGGAACAGGTGAGTCTCCTTCAGATGGGCGATCCAGACCCTACCGTTCTTGTTAGCTATCAAGATCACACCGGTGAAAGTGTCCACGGAGCTCTCCCAACAACCCGCCATTCTTCCACCTCTAGGGCCAGTAACCCAATTTACAGACTTGCTACTCCGCCTGGATAATTACAAACATCTCAATACCATCCGCTTTGTCTTGGATTCAGCGTTGATCGAAGGGGTGCTTCCTGTATTGATCTACATGCGGTCTCAAATAACTTCCCAGACGACTACGGTCACATGATAAGTGCGACACCTGTCCGAAGTATCGACGAGGACGAATCCTGCTCGAGCGGTTCCTCCTCGAAAACGACTTGGCCGTCTACCTGTTTGACGCGGGAAGAGATGAATACCGCATTGCTGAACGCGATATTTCGCAATTCAGACCTGGCTATTTCGATACTCTTCACGGTTCGCCCAGCAAATATCTGCGTCACCATCTCATCACTTTTCAATTCCATCGCCCAGAGCAACTTCGCTGGTCTTCTTGGCTACGTGGCCACAACTATCGGAGAAGAAGCATCACAGATACCCGAACCAGTTCTTGTCGCCTTTACCACTCACTTCTCGAACAGAACATCTACGTCGGCGACGTTCATCAAGTGCAAAGTCAAGCCCGGTGTTCGCGAACATCTAACCCGGAAAGGTTCAGGGCAGAAGGCGTCATGGATATCTGGCCAACAGAGTCCCAGCGGCACCCTTTATAACGACTTTCCGCGCCCTCGACTCTCCTTAACGAATCTCCAAACTTGGCTTTCTGGGCAGACTCTCGTCAGTAGGCTCCCACAGAGAAGCGCCAGAGGTCCAACTCTCTAGTCCGCTGCCCCAACCCCTTTGTTGCCATTCCTGTTCGTCGACGTTCCTGGCACGGTCAAGCGCTGAGCGGATCCCATAGTAATGAGATGGAAACCGAAAATTGTCGTCGGATCGTTCTCGTTCTTTAACGCAAGCAAGTGCCGCCTCCCTCGACTGCCGCCATCGCGTTCTATAAGGAGCACGTCCGCTCACTGGCTCAATTTGCCCAAACTTTCCTCATTGACCTACACACGCGAAGATTCTGTGCAAGGTATGAACGATATTGTCGCGCTCCTCTCCACGCGTACCGTAGTGGATGCCGCACGCACCGAATTCCTGAATGATCCACACCGACGCAGCGTACCACCAGCTGTCTGCCGTCATGGATTACTCAATTAGGCCACGAGAAGACATTGGGCACGTCACCGGGAAACCTTCACCATAGCATCGAATCTTCCCGACCTTCTTGAGTAGCCACGGTTCCTTCTTCTCTGCTCTACTTACTATACAGGTAAACGCTTTCCTCTTCGTCTTTGTTTCTAGTCCAAAAACGATCGATTTTCCTGAAGTAAAGCAGGCGTAAGAGAGAGAGGAGAAGAGCAGAGACAGTGAAAAGACTGCAGCTGACTCATGTCACGCCTCTACTCAAGTCTGGCGAACGGCCACAATGATGGACCTCTCGAGGACGGTTAATATCACCACTATCGTCGACTCGTCCATCACCCACATCGGCTTGTTACTTATTAGTACTTAATACTACTTATTTGCGTCCTGTTTGCGAGCAGTATGAGCAGGAGCGAGACTGAATGCCCGCTCATATTAATCTATTGACCAGATCATTACTACGATATACACTCCTCATCATTGCGGACTGTCGGGGCGGATCAGTGCGGCTGCGTTTTCCGCGGTTCCAAAGTCTTTCTGCACCAGTTGTTGAAGCGATCAAATGACATAACAGTATATCCTTCGTATTACTCGTTTTCTACCACTTTTTGTCGCATACGCGCTTCAAAGAAAAGGCTGAGACCATCAAACAGTGTGCGCACTCCTTCTGGCTGATACGCCCCGACAGTCCGTAATGATGAGGAGTGTACGTACCATTCGGTACGCAGATGAATCAGTAGGCAAAAGATTCAAAGATCCAGAAGATTTGCGGCTGGGTTAACGTTCAAACGTGCGCTGTTCTTGACAAAAAATAAAGATTTCACAATTTTCAGTGTTATGATAAGTGGTATGTCTACAAAGGGATGTTGCACAGCCTAGACGTGCACACTCATATTGCCAAGCTGGTCATTTCCCACAAATTTCTGGGGGTTTTCATCATCGTTGTGTAAAATATATAATGGAGACAGTATATAGCCGCTGTGGTGAGGGGGTCGTGTAAGCCCTCGAAAGAAAGTTTTTTGCTGGTTGGTTTTTCCCGTTTCACGCACGCCCCGCGAACGACTGCATAGCGCAATATTCATGTGCCTCTGCCTTCTGGTCGACGGTGAAATTCCAAGGGGATGTAGGTGGGCTGTGAAGGGAAAATCGTACCGAATGGGGAAAAAATTGGAAGGAATAAAGTAAGTTATTTAGGTTCAGGGTATGTGACAAGACGATTGCAGTATGCCGCGCACTCGAGAGATGAGCTGTCCTGCCCGGCCGTTTGAATTTTATGTCAAAAGCTAACCCAGCGAATGTACATATATTGCGGGTAGTGGCGTTCAATCAAAAACCTGTATTCGCTAAGTGACTGCAGAGGAGGAAAAAGCAAGAAAGAAAAAAATCGTGGAAGACATCTCAAGAAAGGAGTTGGCAGCCTTTCTGGACGAGTTTTCCGGACCAGCTAGTTTTGGGTGAGCGAAGCGATATCCTGTCGCCTCCGACTCACTAATCGTTTCTTTGCGTTAGCCAGTGTTACTACCATCTAGCAGTGAAAAAAAAACCAAAAACGCGGCGTAAAACTAGTCGTGACAGAAACTGTACTTGAGCTTCGGTGGGCGAGACAACCAGGGAAGCGTCAGAAGTGCCACTTATGAGGGCCACAGCGCTTTCGTTGCTTAGTGCGGAGCCGCAAAAAAGGGATATCCCAGAGATTGAGGACCAGACTACTTGTACAAGGAAGGACGGCTAGGAATTACTTTGTTGCGCATGGTAGTGATGTATGCTATAATATTATTGATTGTTGTTGTAGTTTTCTTTAGAAGATAATCAGCATTATTATAGCTCTGAACTGGTTTAACAAGTTTCTAACGTTTAAACCGTGTTGACGCTGATGACGTAGAACTAGGACAGCCGGATTGGTGGCAGGGTTTGAGCTCGACCTGTGGACGCTGCGGAGGCCAATGACCTTCAATACATCGCTCCCGTCGGACGCCCCTCTTCCCGAATTTTCTTTGTCACTGAATAGCCTGCTCACGATGTTCACATTTGTGGTTCATCGCTCATTGTTCCTATTTGTGTTACTGCGTTTTGTTTTGCAGCATTTAGCAAAGCGATAAACAGTGGTTTATTTTCAAGAACGTGGTCACTCCAACCCGATACCGATACCAGTGACAACCAATACCAACTGCTTGAGCGTGGCGACTAACTTCAAAAGGACGACAAATATCGATATCCGGGTAAAGCCTTGCCTCCGCTCGAATTCACATGAGTTCCGCTGCTCCAATCGAAAATCAGTGCACATCGAGAATCAAGCATCGAGACACCGCAGCTCAGTATACCCCTTATCCCTGAGACGGGGTAGGCGTGGCATTCAAACAGAACTGGCTACTCGTGGGATATTTCAATTTGAGAAAACCGCCATCTTGTTCTTTGTTGGACACAGACGCGACCACATTTGGGTCAAAATGAAAATATCTCTCCAAAAGCATAGCCATACGACGTTTAGTTGAAGTACGCAGCCACGCCTACCCCAGGGATTTCGAGTGTACATCGTCGCGCACCGCCGCAAATTTTCCGACTGCTGCCGTTTGGAAGCGCTCACATTTGGCTGCTGGCTCATTTATGAAGTGCCTAGATCACCAAATCTAAAAACTTAGATAGTCATTTAACATTCTGGTCAGAATATGACATTCATTCTTGGCACTGGTGCTAACGCAGAACAGTATAATCATCTGCGCTCTGCAAAGGCTGAGCCTAGCCTGAAGGGATTCACTACTTCTACCACGCTCAGCCTTAGGGTTGAGGGGTGGGGAAGTGGAGTAAGGAGGGTTGTACGTAATGGCGGTCACAACACTTCATAAGTACCGCGAGCAGCCACAACTGAATAAGTCCAAAGGGCACCACTCCAAACTGCCTCGGGCGCGACGGCACGGTCAGTTACGAATGTGTTGCCCGCCATCCAGAAGTTCACGCAACATGATGATGTGCTTCGCATGAAAATTAGCAATGGACTTCGATCGCAGGGGTCGATGCAACATCCGCATCTAGCCAAAGCAGACTAAAGACAAATGTGAAAAGGATCGGAAATTTGGTCGTATGGAAGATTATTTATGTCGCCTACTGCTATCAAAAATAATTTATCTAATTATGGCGGGGTCCTACTTCGATGAGCTCATCTAAGCTCATCGAAGTATCGTGAGAGTACAAGATGTCGTTATGTCTCACGTTCATCGACTTGAAGGAGCCTTCGACTCCGTTGAGACAGAAGCGGTTATCGAAGAACTAAGAATCCTGATGTACTGAGTAGGACCCTTGGGCAGCCAGGGTGTTTATACTCAGTACATCAGGATTCTTAGTTAGCTCTGCAGCAACTTCACAACCAGGATCTCACCATTCTACTTCGACATGAAGAGAGGGGTCCGACAGGGATTCAATTCGCCCAAGCTCTTCAGCGCCTCTCTCGAGATGTCACGCGTCAACTGGAATGGGATGACATGGGAATAAAGACCGACGGTCGGCAACCACAAGATCTCCGCTTTGCTGATGACATAGTTTTGACAACACCACACATCGAGCAAGCACAACGAATGCTAGCTGTTTTCGACTGCGCGTGTGAATGGGTCTACAGGGTTTCTGATGCGTCATTCACGCTCAACGGAACGACTATCTCTGAACGCTCTAGCTATGTCTACCTAGGTAGGGAAATCAATATGATGAATGGCTTACCGGGGAAGTCCGCCAACTTACCATGGACTTTTAATGGACACCCGAGTAGATCGATGGAAACTATAAGGTTATTTACAAATATAGATAGCGAAACTGCAACATGCATTTCACAAGCAACTTATGAGCAGGTAAAGTTTGTGATGGTGCGGTAGGATAGAGGCTCGGTGGTGAGATGTGAAGGGAAAGCGAGGAATCGCACATGTCAAACCGAATTGTGGTGGAGGCTGTGAAGCGAGAGCCTTAGCACTGAACTACAACGACTCGATTTCACGTATGCATTCCTCGCTTATACTTCACAGCTCACCATCAAGCCTCTACCCTACCGCACCACTACAAACTTTACCTGCTCATACGTTGCTTGTGAAATGCAGGTTGCAGTTTTGTTATCTATATTTGTAAAAAACCTTATAGACTTTACTGACGTTCCCAGGTTTCCATTCAAAGTTCCATGGTTAGTTGGCGGACCTCCGTGGTTAGCACCAGAGTTAAGCAGGAAGAAGCGAGCTGGAACATGGAGGGAGTAGCGAAGAGGACGAAGAACACCAGGCTCCGCGCCCTCCTCTTCTATTCCGCGGTCCTTCCTGCTTACTTACGCCTCGGAGACTGGGTCTCTACGAAACCAGAATCAGTATGCGGTTAGTGTCATTCAGCGCGCTATCGAAAGGGCGATGCTCGGCGTTTCCCGCTACAGGCAGGTGAGAGATAATCCAGAGCTCCGCACTCCGTCGACGATCGAACATCGGATAAGCAGCCGCATTTGCCAAGGTTTCGAAGATTAGGTGGACCAGAGCGATTACCGACTGGATTCCACAGGATGTCAAGCGAACACCTGGGCGACCGCCTACGCAATGGTCAGACTTCTTCGTGAAAGCTCTGAACGAATGGCGTGAAGTTCATCGTGTCCCTCGAGCAGGGAGAACCCATTGGGCAACTTTCGCGTTGCAGGAACGAACGGAGACGTTGCACGCGCCCACTCGAGGAACTCGATCAACGAGCACAGGTGACACAGGTGACGGCGAGATCCTCTTCCTAAAGGCGAAGAACTCCCTCCATCCTCGATGAAGACCTCATCAGAATAAAATACAACACTGCCGGTAGCGGTAAAAAACTGTTTGGAATCGCGCTGACGGAAGACAAATTGCTTGAAATCGCCCACTGCTATCGAAATAATTCATCTGAGTATGGCGAGGTCCTCTTAATGAAGGCGAGAATTCCCTTCATTCTCAGGATGGACTTCATTAGGGAAGTCATCGTCGGTAGCGGCAGACAAGCTGTTTGGAACCCTTGTGACCAAGCTTGCATGCCATTTATATGACACTAACATTTTCAAAGAAAAGCGAGTTCACGAAGGAGCCCCCATTGAGAAAGAGCTTCAACTATCGCATAGCTACTATATTTTCACAAAGCAAATAACCTTCTTTACAATCAGTCTTGAGGAGAACATTTTGTTCAAACTGCTAGAGCTACGGTAGCTCTCTTAATTGATATTAATTTTCATTTTCCGATATGCGACTGCAAATCTGTTCCTATCAAATGACAGAATGGAAACATGTGGAGCAAATACAAGGCGTGTGAAAAGTGAGTGGAAGGCTTCCAGCAAAACCATTGTGCTGTAGCACTGCGGCGAGCACAATTATGAAAGAACAATTCGGGATTAATAGCAAACAGCTAACTACTATCATAGATTAGATCAGCATCTTTGCCTTCCATGGCACATAGGTAATAAATTCAACAAATATTATCAATTACAATCAGTGATGACCAGTAGTACAAAAATCCACTGTTCATATATACCATTTTCACTTCAAATTCACCCTTTAACCAAATGCACCCTTTTTCAAACCAAATTCACCCTTTTTTTTGAAACCAAATTAACCCTTTTTCAAACCAAATTCACCCCTTTTCAAACCAAGTTCACCCTCACTTTTCACATCAAATTAACCACACTTATTAGGGCGGGCAACTCATGAACTAGATCACGCCAGACATTACTGCGAGCCCCGCCCCGACGGCTACGCCCACTTCTCAGCGCGGACATGGATTCTTAAATCTTGTTTCATACCTTCTGCTTTTGCTGTTTCCCACAAACACTTTGAATTGAAACGACCGGGCATTGACACATGACCGACTCCGCCTATTCTCTAAAGGGTTTGGCAATCTAGGCTGACCACGCCCACTTGCTTTTCGCGGGCTTTCGATATTTTTTCAAATTTTTTGCATTCTAAGGCTGCTGCGCGAAGCCCTCCGTGAGAGGCCCCGCCCACTTTGAAGAAGCTCCGCCCACTTTTCGAAAATGGTGCAGATCGGCAGTATAGAACCTTGGCTTGCATGCTAGGGTCCCGTTCGTCACTCGGAACAAGAAAATCCGGCAAAGTTTATTCCGAATGATCAGAAATACCCTAGCAGATACTGCATCGCTGGTGGCAACATTTTAACGAAATTTCGAACGTGGAGTTCGCACACCCTCCAATTCCGAAGGTCTGCTAAGTAACCGCCGGTCCCGCACAGCCTATCACCGTCGAGGTAACCAGGGCGATCGACAGCATGAAGAACCAAGAAGCGCCAGGACTAGATAACATACCGGTAGAGGTCTGGGAAATGAAGGAGCTACGACAGGAAGGTATTCCGTGGCTCACGCAATTTCTCAATGCAGCCGTTGATTCAGGCCGTGCACCTAGGATTGGGCTACGAGCATTACTGTGCCCATCTTCAAAAACAAACGACACCCGGCCGAATGTTCCAATTACCGCCCCATTCGCTTACTTTCGCACACCATGAAGATCTTCGAGCGAATCCTTGATCAGCGGTTACGCGACACGATTGATTTGAGCAACAACCAGTGCGGCTTTGTGAAAGGACGAGGAACAACGGATGCAATATTTGAAGCTCGCTCACTCATAGAGAAGCGGGAAAAGCGGAAACCACTTCATATGGCTTTCTTGGACCTCGAGAAAGCTTACGATCGAGTGCCCCATTAACTAATCTGGTATGCGCTACGTGAGCATGGAGTGCCTGAAGCACTTATCAGCTGGATTCGAATGCTGTGAATGAACCCCACCAGTCGAGTACGATGTGCTGCGGGGTTATCGAAGAGCTTTCCAATAAAGGTTGGAGTTCACAAAGGTTCGGCCCTCTGGCCATTGCTGTTTATCCTCATCATGGACACACTCACACGAGATCTGCAACATGCTGCTCCATGGACATTGCTCTATGCTGACGATGTTCTTCTAGCGGATGTCAGTAGAGAGGAAGCATGGAATGACCGTCTAAGGCAGTACGGCCTTCGCCTCAACATCAGAAAGACGGAATACTTAGAGACGGAACCTAGCCAAGGCACGATCAAAGTCAAAGGCGAAGACTTACCGAAAACGATGTCTTTCAGGTACCTAGGGTCCCGCCTGCAATGCGGAGGTGGTGTTGATGATGAGGTTCGATTAAGAGTCAACGCGGCATGCATGAGATGGAGAAAAATTACTGGGGTGCTATGTGATAGGCACATGCCTCTTCGCCTCAAGTCAAAGATGTACCGGACCATGGTTCGACCCGTGGCACTGGTCGGATCCGACTGTTGGCCAGCAACCAAAAGTGCCGAGCTTCAACACCACTCCATGAAGATGCGAATGCTGTGACTGTCAATGGGCATTTCACGCCACGATAGAATCAGTAATTATGTGATTAGATGCCAGATGGGTGTCGCTCCAATCGCCGAGAAGCTGCAAGAGAGATGGCTCCAATGGTATGGCCACGTTTTGCGAGCTGAGCGAGATACCGTCGCTTCTATTGCATATTGACTTGGAGTAGACGGTCACCGGCCGAGATGAAGACAAAAACAACGCTGGTAGGACACTATAAATGCGGACTTGAGAATGGTCAACCTTTCTAAAGAAGATGCCTAGATCGAGCAAAGTGGCGACTTTCGATTCGAAGAACGGACCCTGCACAAGCGGGACAACGTTAGAAGAAGAAGAAGAAGATCAGAAATACCCTAGCCTGCAAGCCAAGGCTCTATAGCGCCGATTTGCACCATTTTTGAAAAGTGGGCGGGCTTTTTCGGAGGCGGAGCCTCCCACGGAGGGCCTCACGCAGCAGCCCTAATATGCAAAAATTTGAAGCCCGCGAAAGCCCGCGAAAAGCAAGTGGGCGCGGTCAGCCTAGATTGCCAAACCCTTTAGAGAATGGGCGGAGTCGGCCGTTTGTCAATGCCCGGTCGTTTCAAGTCAAAGTGTTTGTGGGAAACAGCAAAAGCAGAAGGTATGAAACAGGATTTGAGAATCCATGTCCACGCTGAGAAGTGGGCGTGGCCGTCGGGGCGGGGCTCGCAGTGATGTCTGGCATGATCTGGTTGATGAGTTGATAATAATAACTCATAAGAATAACCCTAATAAGTGTGGTTAATTTGATGTGAAAAGTGAGGGTGAATTTGGTTTGAAAAGGGGTTGAAATTGATTGAAAAAGGGTGAATTTGGTTTGAAAAAGGGTGAATTTGAAGTGAAAATGGTATAAACAGAGTGCACATATAAAAGAGGGAAATATGAGAGAACAGCTGAAATTGCTGACCCTTCAGATGAAGAGAGAAGAGACCGAACAACGGAGAATAAAAACGCTAAACGACCAGGCGTTTCCGAGTACGTCGTATGAAAACCAGCGGCGATCTGCTTCAGTTTGGACGGTTCAAAGAATCGTACACGACTTCTTCTGCTTTAGCGGTTTAGGATTTATAACAGCGCGGACGGCGTCCTCGAAAACCTTGGAGATATTTCTTTATAAAATCAAAGCTACGCCTCATAACAAAAGAACAGAACAGTTCCACACAGAAAAATAAGGGAAACGAACAAACCTGCTTCAATCCCTGTTGCGTCAGTGCTGAACATTCGAGGTATTTGACCGCTTTTATCTTTTGTGCACACTTCTGCCCTTGGCTTTTCGTTATGGGCGGTCTGTCCTCGGTTGCACCTGCGCGAATGTTAACTTCATCTCGCAAATCAAGCTTCGTTCCTGCAATATGTAGGGGCTCAGTCGAGAAGGAATAAAAAAAATCACTGAACCGAACTTTTCAACGTACCCACAAGAAGAATCGGAGCATCGGGACAGTGCTGGCGTATCTCTGGTATCCACTTTGTGGTCACGTTGTCAAACGAAACTGGCGAAACAAGGCTGAAGCAAAGCACGAAAACATCTGTTTGCGGATAGCTCAACGGCCTGAGTCGATCGTAATCTTCACTAAAAAGAAAGACATTGAATGAATGAATATATATATATATATATGTATAGTATATATATATATATATATATATATATATATATATATAATATATATATATATATTATATATTATATATTTATATATATATGTATATATATATATATATACTTTATATTTAATTTGAGACGCTGAACTGAACTATGTCCGCCCGACACTTGTTCAACGAACGATCTTTTGAATAAATTCGTAATGGGTCTAACCTCTTCTTACAAGTGGAACTTGAAGGTGAAACTGTTCACTTCGATGATTTCTTTTGTGCTAATAAGTTGTTAAGTAGGATTTTAAAAATGACCCGACATTTCAATTAGATTATCTAGGCTAAAAGTGCGTCAAAGTTCCATAAGTTTCCTACATAGGTTGTCAAACGTCTTTTGTGCCTATCATTTCCGAAGGAATCCCCAATAACCCGGAAATCTCGCATCTGAGCCCATGAGTGCACCAACACAGGATGAGAAAGTCACCGCTCTTTTTACTGTCCGTTTATATAACATATCTCTACAATGAATTGGAATACTAAAGCACACGTTGAAGTGCATGTGAAGTAAGGTGACATAAACAACTGAAAATGATGGTAACCAAGTCGAATAAACTTGCTAACAGGTCTTTTGAAAACGTACTTCAACGGACTAAGATTTTAGCGAAAAAGAAGACTGGAGCTGATACGAAATCTGCTGCTGAAAACTACGACGTGTGGGATGGAGCAGTTCTTTTGAAACCATAACTGGCCAACAGAAGATTGAGTTTTTCCTCCTCCTCCAGTTGCAGGATGAACAGCCGCAGCGGGTGTTTATCCATTAAAAATGATCTCTTCCCATTCGCATTGCACTGCGAGCTACTGTTGCAAACGGTGAGACATTCAACTACCAATTTTATTAGGTTGTATAAAAAATCTACCATCAACAGATGATGGTTAGACGGCGCAAGGGCTCGGCTTTACGAGCATCAGTTTATTACGTCTGCTAAGGCATACATGGGATAAAAACACATCATTACTACGTAAATAAGTTCCAGTATGAACATCTGTGAGTTTATAAGTTCGAGGTTGATTCCCAGTAACAGTAATTAACCAATCTAGACCCAACATCCCTAATAGACGTCTACAAATACGATCTGTGAACTGATTATGCGACCAAATAGCAGGTATGTTTTTTAATTTAAATACGCGCTGCCAGCTCTGACGATGAGGCTCTTTGCACGTAAATTAGTCTTAGGCTTTGTCAAGATCGTTATGGGACCACCTACAGTGTTCGAAAGGACCATTTTGAAGTCATAATGGAACCAGACCCACATGAGCCATAAGCCATTTTATAAGCTTGTGAATTAATCAAAGATCAAAGACATCCCGTCTGGACTGTAGAGATAATAATCGCAGGAATTCATTCCTGTTTGATGCTTTTGGCATTTTGAGTATATAAGCTTACCAGTTCTAGTGAATAGTTTGCGAGTGAATTTATTTTATGCGTAAATGTGCTTCCTTGTCGTAAGGCTGGATAGGCTAAATACCGTAGTGCTAGCTTCTAACTAGTCGAACATAAGCCCTGTAGACATGCAATAATGCTTGCGTGTTTGCTATTGATAAGACGGAGAAAGTGTGCAATATGTATAAGTGTGTCGCTCGGTCCCTCCTTTCAATATGCTCCGGAAACTAATCTATCAGTGTAGAGAAACTCGAGTTCTATAACAGATTGAGCAGCTGAAAATGGAACCCCATCCATAGAGTACGAGGACGACGGTTGGAAGATGTTGGAGTTAAGTTGCATGTAAGCTGTTTTCTGCGGAGCAATAGCTATCTGCCATTTCCTGGACCAGACCAGTGGATGCATCACAACTTCCTAACCAAATTCCGTCAATTTGTTCCGAGTCATCAAAGATGTGTGTAGCCGCACATTGGGGTGATGGAAGACAATCCCCTATCTGTTGGCCACTTCTGGTCTATTTTCTTCCACTGCTTCGTTCAAGCTGTCGAGTTGTGCACAGTACATGACCGAATTAACAGTTTCACCAGGTTGCAACAGCTCATAAGAGCAATTCCCTTCCAGCTCCACCAAACACTGGCCTACCAAAGCAAGGTGCACTCTGATACGAGCAACGAGAACAATTGTTTCGAAAGTGTGAAATGAAATGTTACTTTTTAAGCACACATTTTATATCACCGCAACCATTCAGGTCGCCATCAGTCTTCCCGCCTGCAGCGTTCCCATCACTGGCTAATTTCTTCCTAAATCAATCACTCAGCATTGATCGAGCAAAGCAGCCGAAGGCGGGCACATGTCGCGCTGCTCTCGCCGCCCGCGACTGGTTGCGATAATATCACCCACTATATGTTAATATATGTTGAGTACTACTGAAGATAAGGTACTAGATCCGGTTTATGGTGAAAAATCGCGAGTTCTTATACAACCCACTACTTCTATAGGGACAGCACATAGACCAACAATCTACAGGGTGGCGACTGAATTCCTGCGCTGCTAGACTGAGTGAATTTATTTCTTTCATTTGGCTTCTGTAAGTGTACATCTCAAATCGCTCTGACAGTTCCCCGCCGCCAATGCGAGACACTTTAGCGGCAGATAACTCGTCCAGATTGCACAGCTCTCACGTCAGCCCTGCCCCTCAACTGTATTTATGCGCAGGAATAGCGGCAGATAACTCGTCCAGATTGCACAGCTCTCACGTCAGCCCTGCCCCTCAACTGTATTTATGCGCAGGAACTAACAATCTGGCCTCGCCGACGAATGAAATTTCTCATTAATCACTGCCACTGGGGAGTGAGTGAAAGTGTGACGTTGCCGATTTCATTTGATATAACCAAGGGAGACAAAATCTTCCATACAGGGGGAGGGGGAAAGACACCTTGACCGAGTCACATATCAGTAACGTTTATGCAGCCCAGAAGACGTGGATACGAATACCAGGGCAGAAGGCACCCAAGATGTTCCTCGATAAGCAGGAGCAGCCTGTCGTCCTTCACCTTCACCAAAGTATGAAGCCATCAATGTCTGACTAGAGTAAGCCTATGGAATTCACGTCACCTCCAGCTGTGAAACTTCGTGCATGGAGCCACCCATGGACAGCTACTTGGAAGGCACTCTTGAACTGGAAGGCGTCCAACATCGAGCAGCTCCGACAACGTTGCTACGGTGCAGGATATCATCTTCACCACACCATAAACGCCAGGCGCGGGATGAAGCTTCTGGTTTGCGAAGACCGATATTTTCTTTGTGGACCCAGGACCGAAAGTGAACGCTGACGCGAGAGGACGGTGTGGCACATAACCCTGCATCGACCGACTGAGAATATCCTGCCTTCATGTGGCCGCCTGAACCATCTTGGAATTTTCGTACTGCTGCAGGGTTGGGTGCCAGCACATAGAATCGAAGGGAGTTGGAAAAACTCCCTAATTTGGAATAGTAGGGCGTTGAGTACCTGAAGAAGATGGAATATAGCCCCTTCAATTATCGGGTTCGAGCGGAGCTCAACAGGGAGTCTGCAGTGGCGGAGAATCAATGACCTCTCTAAACTCAGGCACCGAATCACGGTCGCGTGGCGGAATCTTTCGATGGCGCTCGTCCAAAAGGCTGTGGGAGTATCATAATAGTGTATAAGGTGTTGTTCAATATGATGGTGGAAACCTCCAATCAGAATTCAATAAAGTATGACTTATATCGCCTTGAAAGTCGCGGAAGAAAAGTGTCGTTTTTGGCCCCCCTGTATATCTTCCCGAAACTCCCTCACTCTCCGGTGACAGTAATCAATGAGAAATGTGAGCATATGACGCATTTTACGTCTTCACTTCTATAAAAGTACACATGTTTGAGTGATAAAAAGTATAAAATGTTATTTTTTCATATGTAGACCCAGAACAAAACGGGTCAAATTAGGATTTTTCAAAGGTCAACCTTGAAGAGGAAAAATAAGCAGTGAGCGAACTGAGAAGAAGAATGGGTCATGAGCCCGTGATGGCTATAAAACTATGCTCTCTCAGCAAGTAAACAACATGGAAATAACAATTTTTGTAAAATCGACGGTTCGGCGAATTAATCCGTCGCAAACCGTCGCTTTGCCATAATTTCCGTCAAACTTGTCAAAATGATCTGAAATCCGGACCATTCTATTGCCCTGTACAAGACGAATCCAATGATGCATGGAGCTACCTTTTTCCTTCAGCTTTTTGACGTCTTTCCCAGGGAAACTGAGGTTTGAGCCTCCAATAAAGGTGTTACCTGCGGACATGGCTGCGTCGTAAACCCTCCAGTCCAATTATGAACTTGAAAGCAAGCGCTCGAAGGCCCTAAATACCAGCATGTTCGTAGAGCACAATCCCGTGATCATTTTGATACTTTTCATGATAGGGGTTTCAGCAAGGTCCAGCGAGTATCATGGTTCATTGACGGCTCTTTCCTTGATTGTAGGTTTGAATCGGCTATATGATGACTTAAGGAACACTGTCTGATATATGGGCAACGATCCTGGGAAGCTCACATTGGCTCCATAGATTGCCGCAATTGTTCGAAAAAAAAACGAGAAAAACGCATAACTGCGTTTTTTCCGTTTTATTTTTACTATAACTCAATTTGTGTGAACTTTTCTCATACAGAACCCCATGCCGTTAGACTCAGCTTGTCGAGTTCTATAAGCTGACATCCTGAGATACTGACAATGTCGAAGACTGAACTATGCTTCCTATCGAAGTACCTGAGGACACTCCTTACCCAGCGAGTCTCGCTATAATTGTAACAAGAGGGTAATCGTTGGGAATGAAAACATTCAAAAATTGAATAACATGCGGTGTCGCATAATAAGTGATTGAAATTTTACTTACGGACGATATCTTTTCATTCCAAAAAATCTCGAGCACTGTTTCAATTCGGAGCACACGAGCACAATGGGCCTGATATAGGGAGCCCTGTTTTCCCCAATATTCGCGAAATTCAAGAATGAAGTCAAAAAGAAGGATTTTTTAGCTTCTTGAAATGAGTACTCGTGCGATACCAAAACATACTCTATTTTCAGCGTTTTCGAAAAGGATTTCTAGCTCTAGTGGCCCCATGAATTCCATAAAAAAATTCGTACAGAACGTCTTGTGCTTTCCAACAGTCGGTGGAAAACCACGGCAAATTTTAGAATGGTTGTTGTTATCGGGTGCCAACTTGAAGACTTCATTACAAAGTAAAATTCACGTGTTTTCCACATGAGGAAAATCCCAGTCAAAGTTACACCATTCGAATCCCCATGAAAAATGCTATTTATTCATGTAAAAACCACCTCATGAACTTTCTGCAAGCTTTCGCTGTTTTCCCCAGCTATCTAACCTGTCAGCGATCAATCGACCTCCTAAGTAGTTATCCGACCGAGGTGTGGAGAGGTGGGGTCAAGGTCGGGATGGGTTCGGCGTGTGACAAGATGTAAAGAGCAGCCGTAACCCATGGTAAGCCCTGCCCACAGTGGTCGGGGCACGCGTTGAAAGTTAGCGGTCTCACTGAAAAAATTCATAATTCGGCTCCAGAGCAGTCCCGAGTTGAGGGAAAAGTGGATTAAGGTTAGCAAAGGGTTGACCCACCAAATGGAGACACACCCGAAACGAGAGGGGCGTACTAGAAATGGGCGCTGCTTCCGGTGTAACCGAGAAAAATCACAATACAGCTACACAGCAGTCCCGAGATGGGGATGGGATTAATGTTAGCAAGGGGTTGACCCATCAAATGGAGAAGGCACATTCGAAATGGGCGGGCGTACTTGAGATGGGCGGTGCTTTCCACAAATGTCGGTAACTCGTCCTCGAGAGGGTTTAGAGATTGCAAAAAAGTCCATCGCGAAGACAAACATCTGGGGACAGTCCGTCATATCTGAGGTGTGCTTTGACTCGCGCACAGTGGGAGGGGCGTGACTTCAAAAAAAGGTGTTAGTTATAAAAAATCGTAGTTTGGTCCTAGAGCACTACAGACGACGCAAAAAAGTGGATTATAGACCCAAGTGATCCGCGTTTAGACGTGCAAGATACACTGTTGAGGGCGGAGCGTGCGCCGAGGTGGGCGGAGCCTGATTTAAAAAATAAAACGCCTCCAGATCACTCCAGGCACCGGGAAAAAGTAGATTAATGCCGATGATGGGCCACCAGTTGAGAAATGCGAGGCACTTCCGCTGTGGGTGGGGCGTGCATTGGGTGGGCGGGGCCAGACTAAAATTCGTAAGCGTTTCCAGAGCACTCCAGACATTGGAAAAAGTGGAATAATGACAGCCGCGTTGGGTCACCTGATGAGAAGTACGAGGCACAAGCGTTGTGGGCGAAGCCGGCATGGGGTGGGCGGAGCCTGATTTTAAAAAATTGTAAAACGCCTCCAGATCACTCCAGACACCATGAAAAAGTGTATTATGTCAGCGATTGGTACACCGGTTGAGAAATGAGGCAGATCCGTTGTGGGTGGAGCGTGCATGCGGTGGGCGGAGCCAGACTAGAAAATTCGTAAAACGCTTTCACAGCACTCCAGACATTGGAAAAAGTGGAATAATGTCAGCGGTGGGTCACCTGTTGAGAAGTACGAGGCACAGGCGTTGTGGGCGGAGCGTGGTGAGAGCTAGGCAGGCCAAACGAGAAAGACTTCGAGCGTTCCCAGAGCAATCCAGACGCCGGCAAAAGGTGAGCAGAGGTGTGCAAGCTTTCGACCTTCGAAGTGAGATAGACATGCCCATTGTAGGCGAAGCAGGTGTGGGAGGGGCAGGAGTCAAAAATTCACGAGTTGCTTGCAGAGCAGCATATGCACCAGGTACATGTGGACTGAAAGTCACAAGGGGTTAGTGGATGAAATGGGGCAGACATCCTCAAAATGGGCGGGACGTACTGGCGGGGCGTGCTTGCTACGAGATTACACATTTCGGACCTGAGTGACTTTGGGATTGCAAAAAGTCGTTGGAGGAACGAAACGTGCAGCGAAGGTTGAGTGCGTCTGTGGTGTAGAGACCCGTCCACAGTGGGCTATGCGTGCCTTCAAGGAGAGCTGCCTAATTACTGCGCTTCAGTGCACCGGCAGCCATGCACTTATTCACGGTCGTCGTAAATGCATTAGATACTAGTCGGCTCACCGGCTGACTCCGACGAGCCTCCCCTGTGAACGGAACGACCTTGCCGGGGGGGGGGGTGGCTTCGCCTACCCTACCTGCCTTGGTACGTTTAAACGCACGACAGATAGCCGGCTTTCTGCCATCTCTGCGTTTCATCAGTGGTCCTTACCACAATGTCATCCATAGCAATAGTGTTGAAAGTAGCAGGTATGATGTTACTGGTGAAGGAGCGGTGGTTATCTATTCAGATAAAAGAAAAGCCGCATATCAGTTGGATATGGCGCAGGCATCAGCCGGCGAGTCGATTGGTACTTACATAAGGGGGAAACAATCAACTAACAAGTGACCGGCTTCCGGTTGATTTGGGTCCGGAATTGTGTTGTAAGATGGTCAGAGGAAGAGGCAAAAAAATAGAAATACGCAATATTGCACCTCCACATCTCCTTTTTTATAGGAATTGCTCAGCCATTAGGTTGGAAAGAAACACCTGCGACACTTTGATTAACATGTTCTAGAAAAAGACCAAAGAACATTTTGAACTTTTCACCCCTGATTAATGTAGTGCTCTTCTGCGGTTTTTAAAGACGGATATAATATGACTTGCTGGAAGTTTTAAAGCCTAAAAGTCTCACAAAGGTCAAAGTACTTTCCAAGCTGTCCCATATTATGAGTTCCTGTAGGGCCACTCGGTCATATTCGAGGGAGCTAAGGAGCTGCGTCGGATTCATGAAGGGTGTGGCTTGCCATGGCAGAGTCTCCCACTTGTATCGCGCTTGCAAGCTGGAATTATTAAGCTCGAAGGTAGGCAACGTATAGGTCGGCCACCAGCACAGAATGACGGCCGTTCGCTCGAACTTCTGGAGGCGCACCCGAACGTAATCACCAATAAATTGGCAAACGCTCTAGGCAGCACCTAAGAGACAACTTCTTCTCCGCAATTTCAATATAGGGAAAATTTATTATGAAGGATGCCTCATTAGTTGGACCAGTCTGACAGAGCGCACCGAATGGTCGTGACTGAATTTTCTTTACCTTGTACACACTGGAAGAAGTTTTGTGAGATCGTGGTAACGAGTGTTGGAGACCTTGCGTAAACTGTGCACAAATCCCTCGCAGGATCTCTCAAGAAGAAATGTAGACTGCTTAGCCAAAAACAGATGTGCATGGGATGAAGATTTCACTGTGTTATTGGTGAGCTTCAGAACGATGTCGATGGATACCGGCATTGTAATGACGGCCGCAGTCCGCACTAATGAACATCAAAACATGGATGACGTCACGCTTGAATTCATCTGCAAACAATCATTTCCTTTCTGCTTCTTGGCAATGCGAAGACCACATGTAGCGATGAGGCTACTCCAGAAGGTATGGATCTCCATCAGAGAATGCGATCGTACCCAGCTTTCATCAAACTTAGTAGCCTCTAATTACCACCTCCTTTGATCCTTACCGCTTCCTTTGGGAAGCGAAAATTCCGGAAATCGACATCTACTCGAAAGTGTCCACTTGTTCTAGTTATCGTAGTTGCAGTAGTTCTACAAGAGTGGAAATGAGAAGCTGTGCAAAAGGTGGGCACTAGTCTCAGTCACACCTTGTGATTGGAGGTGTCTCATAGTAAAGCGAAATTTGGTCCAAAAATTTGGCCAAAGGGTCGCAGGACGTTCTTTCCAACCTAACAGATTGGTGAAGCAGTCGTAAAATGGTAATAACTGATACCATACGATATGTCATATGTCACGTATCACCAGTGATGTTACGTCATAGTGCAGCGATGGTTTCCATTGTCCTTCTTGACTCCTCCCTGCTGCTAACCGATGGATTCCTCACTCGAATCTTTAGCACTTCTCTTATTTTCCTCTCCACCGGATCACTCATGTTCCTGTGAATTACGCGCATCTTGAATTCAGGCACGCTTATTTATGTGGCATGATGAACGATTCTTGAGAAAGGGTTATCCTGATATTGGCTGGATTTCAGGAAGCCCATAGAGTTAACCAAGCTTTTTGCAAAGCGGTCGTCCAAGTTCACCGATGTAGAATTCCGAACATGACACACACACACTCCACTTCGTATGCGCTTTTCAAGAGACAGATTTCTCATTCCTCAAAGCAGTAAACTCCGTTTTTCTGGCCACATCAGTCTTTGAAACTCGTGACGACGTAGTGCTGGCGGCGGTCGGAATATCAGGTCATAGACATCTGCGACCCTGCGACCTCATTATAACACGATTTACTTACTTCACGAAAAGCCTGAGAGACAGGGAGTTATCAGTGGAATGCCTCCTTCGATAAGGGGCGACAAATTAGCGTCTGCTTCCATGCCGTTTCCCAGAAGTATACGCGTTACGGTATCCACCATTACAGGAAAATTTGTGGACGACAAGCTGTTGTCAAGGCATTCCAAACAGTATTCCTCTTCATGAGAAGAGGGTGACAGCTTCCTGGAGAAAGAGCATGGCAGTTTCTCGAGTGAATAAGGGTGTCCTTCAAAGCAGGTTTTATAGCTACATGGGCAGGACACTTCAATCGACAGTTTCACTTTCCCGTTCAAGAACGGTAGGAAGCCATCGTGTTCAGTTCCTCAACAGTCAGTGCAGTCAGTGCAACAGTTGAGTGTACTGAGTTCAGTTTCATGAAGGTTTGACGTAATGCTGTTCTGGAATTTGCAGCGACAAATACGTCGTCTATGTAACTTGCGTAGAATACAAATGCAATACAAACCTATTCTCAATTTGATTCGGAATATTGTCCGTTGTTCCTACAATTACCGTCAAGTTGGTCTGCGAAACACCATGAAACATGTCCTGGTACGACGCTGGTGCATATGAATATTGTTCATATAAGGGCGACTCTTCTGCAAAGGTTGCGTTTAGATTGCTGGAATCCGGAATCAAGTGATTGCCTGTCATCAAGGTAAGCCGTCGTTATGGAAATCACAACGAGGGGGGGAAGAGGAGAGGGGGGGGGTGTCGTCAGAGCAGGGCTCATTCAGAATAGGGAAAAGCAGCAATACTGAGATGTCGTAAAGTCACTGATTAATAAAAGGTTCATTCATGGTTATTGTTGTGAAGGACACTGAAGAGAAACCTGAAGACAGAGGCAAGTTGCAAACCCAGAAGTGGGAAACGGCAATGGAAAGATATACAGCAGCGCGCACAGGACGACGTCATGATTCAAATACGCTTGGACTCACTGAATCGTAGGAGCACATCTGCTTGCAAGGAGAAGCCTTGTCTAGAAAGTACACCACTCTAACATCTCTGCGTGGGAGTGGGATGCGGTACAGAGGGAATGTCAATCGGCGCGAAATAAACTATTTCCTATAATTTCGACGAAAAATGTGTTATATAAGCTTACTCAAGCCTTCAGACGAACTGGAAATAGTACCGCGCCCGAGGTGTGAATTTTTCGCGCCGTCGGTAACTTGACACAATAAAATTACAGCGGAAATCGTTTTAAATAGTGGGCTTGAGAAAAAAGTGAAGCGCATTTTAGACAGAGGAAGTCTTTTGGATTTCGGCACCACATTCGGTTTCTCAAGCAATCGCATGTGAAGAAAGTTATGACTGCTGAAAACAAGAAAACTCGTAGGTGACACTAAAATGTCACAACGGCGTCACTGGGTTGGGGACGAACGAACTAACGACGAACTTCCTTGAAAAGGAAGCACCTCTTTAGAAGCTCAACTTTCAGTAAATTCAAGGATGTTCAGAAGGTTTTTCCGGAGCTCCCGTATTTCGGAAAGATACCGCGAAACAGCTCGTCCTTGTGCAACAGTGAAAAGCATTTTGAACGCCGCGCGCAATCTCTGAATGTGCGCGAATACTTAAAATCCGAGCATCCTCTGATATCATCTATTCTTTGGTGGGGAATGGGAGGGTCGGCGAGACGAGCTTCTGGAGGGAGGGGGGGGGGTATTTGTCAGAAATTTATCACAACACGATGGCGTGCTCTGCTTGTCATAGAAAAATGTGAAGTCCTTCGTTTTTAAATACCTGAAATAAAATGATATAACCGCACACTACCAGCTTGTGAAAACGCACAAACTGGAATCTTTTGAAGAGAGAGATGAGAGAGACAATGCCAATATCAAGACGAGGCCAACTGTTTCCTTATTTGGAGGTTCCAAAGATGCAATGAGCTGAATACATGCTATGACCATTACTCAACTACGGACCAGCCCATCTGAAGAACGCAGACCAATTCCTGAATAACTTGCGAGAAGCGCCCACCACAGTCGATCCCAGAACATGATATAAGATTCGATGTGTCCGCGTTATACACAAAAGTAGGCACTACGACTGCCATGGAGGCGTGCATTAATCTTTACAACAACACAGTTGTCAATTTCACGGATTGTCCATTGTCAATATAGAACTCCTGATGAATGTTAGGAAATTCAACATGTTTCGTTTCCGGGACAACGTTTATATATAAACGTACAAACGCGTGGATTAGCGCTGGGCAGTCGAATTGCACCGCTTCTCCCAGTCCTATTCATGGATCGGTTGAAACGTCAAACCTTCATTAGACTGAACTCAGTGCACTCAACTATTGCACTGACTGTCGAGGAACCTGAATACAATGGTTTACGTCTGTGGATGCAGGCCCTAAATTAATGGCGCCCATATCGGAGATCGGGATGTCGATTGGCCTATTTCGACCGCGCCAGCACTACGTCGTTACCATACGTCGTCACGAGTTTACAAAGACCAATGTGGCTGCGATAACAGTGATTAGTGCCTTGAGGAATGAGAAATCTGTCTCTTTATGAACACACCGTACAAAGTGGAGTGTGCGTCATGTTCAAATTCTACATCGGAAAATTGAACGACCGCTTTACAAAAGCATGATGGACATGTATGGGCCTTTTGAAATCCAGCCAGTTATTCGAATCGCCTTTTCCCGAGACATCATTCATCATGCCACACGAATAAGAGTGCGCCTCAAGGTGCGCGTAATTCACAGGAACATGAGTGATCCAGTGGAGAGGAAAAGAAGAGATTTGCTAGAGAATACCGGGGATATGTTACATATGAAAGATCGCAGAGTATCACTTATTACCATCTTATAACTGCTTCACCAATGTAGTTGTGTCATTTCTATAGAAAAGTAGAGCTGGGGTTTCGGCGAATCGTTAGACTATCTGGCACCAAACTCGCACCCACTCCAGCCGGACCCCGAATCCTGTGGGAAGCCGGAAGCAGTTATTTGATTGCTTCCCTCTTCAAATTTTTGTTATGTACGCATAGTAGTCATTTGATGCTGGTGTAGGCCATGCATGTGATATTTGTAGACCTCAAGATGGGTTTGCCGCCCGAAACGTCGTTAATGAAGTAAACGACTGGCAAGAGTTTCACTCTATCGTTCGCAGAGAAGATATATCTCAGGTTGGAAAGAAAACCTCCGATTGAATTGACAGGAACTCTTTTAGAAAACGACCAAATAACATTTCGAATGATCCGCCCCTGATTAGTGGAGAGTGTTCTCTGAGATTTTGCAGACGGGTATACTGTGGCTTAGTGGAAGCTTTCAAAGCCTAAAAGTCTCTTAAAGGTCAAGGTACTTTTCGACCTGTCCCATATTATGAGCTCCTGTAGGGCCACTTGGTCGTAGTCGAGGGAGCTAACACCTACATTGTTTCCAGGAACGATGTCGCTTGGCATGGCAGAGTGCCCCGTTTGTACAGCGGTTGCGAGCTGGAATTATTAAGCTTGAAGGTAGGCAACGCATAAGTCGGCCACCAGCACAGAGTGACGGCCGTTCGTTAAACACTCTGAAGGCGCGGCCGAACGCAACCACCAGTAAGCTGACAACCTCTCTAGGCTCCGCCAACTGACAACTGCCATGCTTCTCCGCAATCTCGGTTATAGGAAAAAGTTTTTGTGGAGTATCCTCATGAGTTGGACCAGTCTGACAAAGCGCACCGGATAGCCGTGACTGTCAAGGGAACCCAAACAGGTCAGTCCGGCCATTTGCAATGAGATGTGTATACAGATGGGGAGGGGGGGGGGGAGGGGACAAAAAAGTCACTTCGACCGAGTCACATATCAGCAAAGTTTTTGCAGCCCAGACAGATGACGTGGATACGAGTACCAAGGCGGAAGATACCGGAGGATTGGGTGACACCACATGGAATTGAAGGGTGTTGGAAAAAATCTCGCCTACTTGGAATGGAAGAGCGTTGAGTACCTGAAGAAGATGGAATATCCAAGCAGGTCACCTGCCTCAGACCCTATCAATTACCTGGTTTGGGCGGAGTTCAATAGCATGGTCTACAGTGGCGGAGAAATCAACGATCTCGCTGAACTCAGGCCCCGAATCACTATCGCGTGGCAGAATCTCTCGATGGCGCTCCTCCAGAATGCTGTGTCGGAGTGTCATGATATAATAGTATTTAATATGCTGTTGAATATGGTGGTAGAAATGTCTGGTCAGAATTAAATAATGTGTAACTCATAGCGCCTCGAAAGTCAAGGAAGAAAAGTGACTTTTTTGCCCCCCCCCCTCGATATGGATGTGTCTTGAGCCACTGAATCCGCATCTGTCCTCTGAATCTGCGGAGCGATAAGGGAGTTACGGGCCATCTAATCTTTGCACTGTTTGCACAACTTGAGAACGATTACTGATGCGTCAAGCGGCCGATGGTCTAGTGGATAAGGGCACGGCTTCAGAGACATGAGGTCACATGCTGGAACCCTCGACTCCTTAAAACTTTTGCTTTTGTTCAAAACACTTGACATTAGCCCCCAAAAACTTCTGTTTGGCCATTTTACCTAGTTCTTTGATTATTTGTCAACGGAAGGCGGCCGATTCTCCATTTCTGGTTCCTTTTGAAAACTTTTATTACGAAGGTAACCGGTTATGGGTAAAACATTATGAGTGTAAAACAATGCAAGTTCACACTTTGAGCACAGCGAATGAAAAAGTACTCTGCACACAGTACAGTCATAGCTCTCTACCAGTTCAGAGGGAAAGCAGTACTGAAGTTTTGTTTTTAATTTTGAACAATATTCTGTCTATGTGATCTGTGCATTATCCGACATGATCAGCTCTCATGATTATGATCTACCGACACGTGGCATTCCGCACAAGGACATTGCGGTTGCTTTCTTGTTCTGTCGAGATGTTTTGCTTAAAGCTGGCGCAGCTGTTGAGGGACTTTGGTTCCTGTGAAATAAACGCCTACCATCCGAAATGAGCGGAAAGTAATAGACTTTGGGTCTACCTTGCGAGACGCCGGATACGACAACTTGATATTCGGCGTCGACGACGAGGCCTACGTGGAAGAGGATGAGGAAGACCCTATATGAAGCCCAGAGGACGAAAAAGTGCTACGATCTGAAAGGCGCGACAGAAGGCTCCTTTGTTTTTGGCGAGATCGTGATCTCAAAGGAGAAGATGGGCTTTTCATTGAACAGTGTGGTTTACGATGCAATCAACAGAGATACTGCAATGCAGGTGGACGAAGTCATCTCATTTTACGGCTCGCCGGCTAAAGGGAACCGCTCTTTCACTTCGATGAACAGCAAGTACCGCTTTATCTCTAGTGAATACCATCTGGTCAAGTTGCGCCAATTTGAACGAGACCGTAAGCCATACAGTTGCATGAATTTTTTTTTCAAAATTCTGTACAACCTACTGTCTATTATATTACAACATTTGGTTAGGAACGGCTCATGCTGGTTGCCTTACCAGACTTCAAACCCTGACCGCTAAATTGAGGTTGGAAGTGGTGTCGAAGCTCAATTCTGGCATCACTTTGCATGACCGGGATGTTCACCAGATGGCTATGAAGATAAATAGAGAAGAGAAGTTCACCCAAAGTTTCAGGGCAAGCCACGGGTAGATTGACAACCTCAAGAGGATCTGTGGGATAGTTCCCCGTCGTTCCAAGAAAGGTTTTCAGGATAAGGATCGGATTGCGAAAGAGGCCCAAAAGTTTGTCCTGGATGTGAGAAAAGGTGAACAAAAGTATTGAGGTTTTGTAAGCAACTCTGAAGGTACGGTATAGTAGCGCGTGTTTGTTTCTAAAAATGGAAGAATGACCTTTGAGTTCTCAGTAAAGGTACTAAATATACCACCAGGTGCTACGCCTTGATCCAACCTTTAGATGTGTACTTCTTAACGTTTAAAACTATGTATGAACGCTTCAATTTTTATGTATTGACCCATAATATAATTTTTCCTATACATCATAGGGACTCCATTCTCCGTCTTTCATCTCTTATCTATTCTCAATTTCGTTCACCTAGATTCAGAAGCTTCTTATCCTATTTTTGGTACTCGACTGGATACCTCGATGCACATCCTGATGAGCTCGAAACACCTCTTCAGTACTGCTTCCCCTCTGGACTGGTGGAGATAAGACTGTACCGTGCGTGTAGAGTACTTTTTCATTCGCTGTTTGTGAGAACTTGTACTGTTTCTATCATTTCGTGGAAGAATACCACATGTGCAAACCGTAGGATCATCATTCCTTAATGCAAGCTCTAGAAACGGTTACCCTCATAATAAAAGTTTTCAAAAGGGACCAGAAATGGAGAATCGGCCGAATTCCGTTGGCAAATAATCAAAGAACCAGGTAAAATGGCCAAACAGAAGTTTTTTGGGAGCTCATGTCAAGTGTTTTGAACAATAGCAAAAGTTTTAAGGAGTCAAGGATTACAACATGCAACCTCGTGTCTCTGAAGCAGTGCGCTTATCCACTAGGCCATCGGCCGCCTGACGCATGCAGTAGTCTCCTCAACTCTTCTCAACTTGTGCAAACAGTGCAAAGATTAGACGGTCCGCGATACCTTCAGCTCCTGCGCTGCGCAGATTCAGAGGACAGACTCGCATTCAGCGGCTCATTACACGTCCATATATACGCATCTCATTGCAAATGGCCGGATCGACCTGTTGAGGTTCCCTTGTCAGTTTTCTTTCCCTTGTACACAACTGAAGAACTTTTCGGAGATCTTGTGTTGGTAACGAATGTTGTAGTCATTGCGAAAACTATGCACACTTCCTTCACAGGATCTTCGAAGGAGAATAATAGATTGCTCAGCCAGGAGCAGACGGGCATGGAATAAGAATTTCATTGTGTTTTTGGTAGGAATTCACTGTTTTTGGTAGGACTTTAGGCGATGGGTACTGGCAGTGACGCTCACAGTCTAGACTAATCAGCAAAACATGGATGACGTTACGTCTGGATTCATATAGAAACACTCAGTTTCTATCTACTACTTGGCAGTGCGAAGACCGCATGTGAGGATCACGCTATGCCAAAAGAACATCATGGTTCTCGATCAGGGAACGCGACCGTACCCAACTTATTCACCTGACTTAGCAGGCTCTAATCACCACCTCCTTTGATCCTTACCACATCCTTTGAAAAGCGAAAAGAAAAGCTGTGCAAAAGGTGAGCAGTTGTCCTAGTCCTTAGGTGATTACCATGTGGATTGAAGGTGTCTCATAGTGAAGCAAAAGACCGAAAATTTGGTCAAAGTGTCGCAGGACGTTCCTTCTAACCTAATAATACAAAGAAGCCTAGAAACCTTTTGATATTACAAACTATTAGCTTGTGAACACATTCCATTCAGACACTATTATCATGCAAAGTAGTTCCACCGCTATATTACCTGAAAAACGGTGAATGCATATCAATTAGCGGGTATCAGCTATACGACTATGAGTGAGAACAAACTGGAGGTATGCGTCACTAAGGAAAACATCGGGCTAATTATCCTTGATACTAACTTTATGTTGTTGGTCAGACTTATGAGGCTCATCAAGCTATGCACGCGACAATGCGCGCCATGATCCATGATTGATACGTATAAGATGTAGCTGATTTGTAATGAAGTAATCGGAAAGCGTATAAAACAACTAACTTGTCCAGCTGTATCCCATAGTCCGAGATTGACTGTGTGATTGTCCAATGTCATTTGAGCAGAATAGTTGTCAAAGCTGGAAAAGGCACCCGGTGGCAGGCTCGCCTTCACAAATACGACTAGAACCAACATTTGAAATTTCACTTACACAGTGGGTACATACTGCACGGGAAATGAGTCTGTAGTATATGAAATAAGCATACATGTCTTGCCCACAGTACCGTCCCCAACCACCACACATTTGATTTGCCTCGACGGGCTAGACATTACGCCTGGAACTGTTAGCTGAAACAGAACATCACAGTCAGAAATATGTCGTTTCAGCAAGTGAACAACGGTGCTAATGTAACTGGGAGGGAGAGAGGCAGTTGGAAGAGGATGTTCAGTAAGGTCCAATTGGCAGTTCTGAGTCTTTACGCTGTTGCCAGATCTGGCTGGCCAATATTATTAGGGTGAGAATCGAGGCAAATCAAATGTAAATATATTATATTCAGATTAGGTACCGCTCCTTCATCGACATTGTCGACTGCGTGACGTAGATACTGGCGCTAAGCGGTGGAGCGGCCGGCTGTTTCTTCGCGAAAAAAGGAAATTGACGAGAATGGAAATAGAAAATGCGCTGATTTTTTTTTGATTCTGCTTTTTCGGCTGCCTGCTCCACCCCCCTCCCCTCCCCAGGGGACCGGCTGCTCTTTATTTATTTTTTGCTGTACCCTTTCAATAGATTAAACTCCCCATTTCGTTTTTGGCTGGCCGTTTTGGCTCCTTGACTGGTCCTTAAATCTTGCACGGAGAAGCTAGTTGGCACCACATTTGTTGAATTTTTCACCCCTAGGGAGAGATTCGAGCAGGTCACCAGCGCAGCGGTAAGAAAAGCACAGGAAAAGGTGTCCAAACTCAACGAAGCTCGCGAAGAATACACTAACAAGGTAGATCGTTCAGGATATGGCGAGCTTTCTGGAAATGCATATGTAGGGCACCATGCTTGGAACACGAGTTCATTTCTGGAGCGTTACTGCGAATGCCAATAAGTCATCTCCTACGGATCTGTTCTAGCTGCAGCGTAGAGTGAGTATAGTTTACGAGGAGTCCTTTAACTAGGCATGAAGAGCAACGCGAAACAGTATTAAAATCCGAGTACTACATTTCGCTAGACTCTATTGTTCCCTGAGCTTCAATGTATTTAATCATGCTATGGTGAATAAAACTGCAAAGCTCTTCTTTCCTCTGAATCGTTACTTGGCGACGTTTCGAGCATAAGCCCTTCATAAGGTCACTCGATGTAAATCAGAAAATACAGAATTAATGGCAAAACGCTTTTCGGTAAACACAGTACACTCGAAGAAGGTCATGTTTTAGTGCGGTCACTCCTGAAATAAATTCAGGTTCTTGTTGACACGTGAATATTTTTTCGAGGGGACGGCATTACCCTTACAGCGTTTAGACTTCGCGACGGCGGCGCTTCGGTTGCGTTCGAGCGATCGATCGCGCTAGCGTACGACTGCGTCGATCGCTCCGGCGTACGACTGTGTAGCGCGACTAAATAGATCGCGGGCTAGTGCTTCCTTCCTTTATTTCTAGGTGGACTTTTCCAGATTAACTGTGGGAGCTAAAAGCTAAAAAGAGGAGAAAGAAAGAAGTCAGTGTATACAGATGTGAAATAGCATCGGTCCATTTCAGCACTGGAGCGCGATCTAATCAGTCGCGCCTACGCAGTCGGGCGCTTGCGCGAGCGGGCAATCGTGAACTCGAGCGATCGACGCAGTTGTAGACGTTCTGATTTCGCATTCTGAAGAGTGTTTCTTGGTGTTGGTACAACAGATCCAAGCTGACATATCCAGCTTTGACTATACCAAAATTTATGCACTGCCGTGACTACGTCATCTTCCAACTTCTTCGAAAATTTTGGTTCGGGGCAAAAGTTCGGACCAAGATTCAACATTGCCTGAACATCATCCGACCATATAAATGGCACCCGTAACCCATGGTAAGCCCCGCCCACAGTGGGCAGGCGTGCGCCTAAAGTTAGCGATGTCGCTGAAAAAATCCCAGCTCGATTTCAGAGCAGTTCCGAGATGGGGGGAACAGTGCAGTAAAGTTAAGAAAGAGCTGACAGGCCAAAGAGAGGAGACACACCTGGAATGAGCAGGGCGTACTCGAGATGGGTGGCGCTTTTCGTGTCACTGAAAAAAACCATAATTTGGCAAAAAAGTGGAATAAGGTTAGCATTGGACTGGCAGACCATACCAAACAGAGGGGACACTCCTAAAACGGGCGGGGCGTACTTGAGAAGGGCGGTGCTTCCCACAAAGGTCGGCGACTCGGTTCCTGAGAAAGCTTAGAGATCGAAGGAAAGTCTATGACGAGCATGAACATCTGTCAAGAGTCCACTATATTTAGGCGTGCTGAGGCCCGCCTACAATGGGCGGGGCGTGTTTTGAACGCGAGGTACCAGTTTGAAAAAATGGTCTTGTTTTGTTCTAGAGTACTACAGACGGCGCAAAAAGGTGGATTATGGTCCCCAAGTGATCATCTGTTGAGATGTGGGAGGCAATTCCGTTGCGGGCGGAGCGTGGTCGGAGCTAAATTCGTAAAACGGTTTCAGAACGATCCAGATACCGGGAAAAAGTAGTTCAAGATGAACGAAGTATCATCAGTTCACAAGTGTGAAAACCACCCGTTGTGGGCGGGGCGTGTAGCAAGGTGGGCGTAGCCAAATAAAAATGTCGTAAAACGCTCCTAAAGCACTCTAGAGGCCGAGAAGAAGTGGATCAATGCCAGCGTTGGGTCACCGTTTGAGAAGCACGAGGCATACCCGTCCTGGACGGAGCGTGCAGCGGAAGGCGGGGCCAATTTGAAAAATACCTAAACGGTTCCAGAATACTCCAGACTTCGGGAAAAAGTAGGTTGAGGTCATCAGGGGTTACGTTAGGCACCTCTGTTGTGGGCGGAGCGTGCTGCGATGTGGGGGGAGCCAGTCTTGAAAATCCCTACAACTATCCCAGAGCACTCCAGACACTCCAGACCTCTGTGATACGGCCCGACCTTGCGGGGCGAGGCTGCATCGCGCCTACCTGCTTTCGAGTGCCCGACTAATACCCGGCTTTTCTCTCATCTGTACACTGGACCAACGATCCTTACCACCCTGAGCGGGTCCCGGCACACCACAGACACTCACAGCTATCGCCAGATATTTCGCTTCTCCAACGACTTTTCCTGGCTTTAAACTCTTTCAGGACCAAGTGAAATTTTATAGCAAGCACCGCCCATCTCAAGAACGAACACCTACTTTGAGGGTGTTTCCCTAATTCGTTCACTAGCCCCTCGATGAACTTACTCCTTTTTTCACTGTGTGTCCATGCTGTTCTGTAACCGATTTTTGTCCCCCTCCCATCTAGGCGCACGCTCCGCCTGCAATGGGCATCTCTGTCTCATTCCAATAGCCATGCACACACTTAATCATTTCTTACAGTTTCGGGGTTGCCCTAAAAGCGACTCACGCTTTGGTTCCGCCCATCGGTGTGCCCGCTTCGCCCACTCCGTGTGTGGCTCTCCCACATCATTCCCCTACCGACTGTTCGCTTTCACTCACCTTTCCCCGGTCTTCAAGCTTGGCGCTGTTTGTCGACGGGGGGAGGGGCATTTTGTACTTCAACGACTTCCCATCGACGTGTCGACCCATCTAGACAGCCCCGTCTCGAGTTGACAGGTTTTACTGTGATGGCTTGATGAGCTTGCTCCAGCTCCACAGGAGTTTACATGTTTCACTAGACTGAGACTCATAAAACAGAACTAGTGAAGCAACGAAAGTGCAAAATGCCCTACCCCCCCCCCGTCCGCATGCTGCGCCTTCAAGCTTTTATGGGACGGAACTACGAATTTTTGAACTTGACTGCCCACCTCGGCGCAGGCTCCGCCCGCAACGGGAGTGTCCCACAATTCTCAACCGGCGACCAATCGCTGACCTTAATCCACATTTTACCGGTGTCTGAAGTACTCTGCAACCGTCTTACAGATCTATTCGCCTGGCTCTGTCCACTTCGGCGCAGGCCCCGCCCGCAATATGTGTGCCCCACTCTTCTCAACCGGCGATCCCCTCGCTCACCCTATTCTACTTTTTCCGGTCTCTGGAGTGCTCTGGAACAGAACTAGTTTTTCGAAATGAGTACCCTACGATCAAGAGCACGTCCCCCCAGACCGATCTCAACATACTGCAGGCACGCCCAACTTTCGCCAGATGGTCCCCTTCTGCATCGACTTTTTCGTGATCTCTAAACTCTCTCGAGAACCAAGCTATCGTGCAAGTTTTCATCCACATTGGTGAAAAAAAGTGGTGGGCGTCAAATTGGCGCATAATGGCGCAAGATGACGCCAGCGCCTGAAACAAATGTGATATTCGTGATCAGGACATCGAATTACACCTATAGGCAGCGTTTAAGCAAAAAAATTTTTTTCAGTTTTTGGGGTAGGAATAGTTCAATAGTGCCGTGGATCTTGTTGTTTTTCAGCATGGATAGTCATCCAGGTAACTTTTGTTTTTAGCTCGACTTTTATGTAAATTTCACTTACGTGGTAGGGAATTTCTCTTGATTTCGTATTTTTAGTCGTGGTCAAAATAAAACATCAAAAAGCTCTAGCGACAGAAAAGAAAGAAAAACTTACCTCTACAGCAATCACCGTAAAAACTTGGGTGACCAACTAAAAATACGAAACCAAGAGAAATTCCCTACGACATAAGGGGAATTTACATAAAAGTCGAACTAGAAACAAAAGTTACCTAGATGACCATCCATGCTGAAAGACAACAAGCATTCACGAGATTGCCAAAGTTCGGATCTGACAAAAATGAAAAGGATAGCAGAGAACACAATGCAATTT
>MU912025.1:92595-103326 GCA_036418165.1 Cooperia oncophora
CGTGTATTATATACAGCAATAATACTGTATATATACAGCAATAATAATATATGTTGTATGAGTTCGCAGCGGATGCCAAACCATGCCGAGGTCGCCTCTTTGAAAAAAAAACTCAAGCGCGCTTGTTCGAACCCTTTTCATTGGGGCGCTCCATTTCATTACAACAGCCCGGAGGTAAATTCAAAAGGCTCATTCTACTACGATGAGCATCGTTACAACGATGAACTTCATCGTTTATATTGGAGTCATTCGTGATGATCAATAACTAATAAGTTATCGAGTAGCAGTTAAGAGAATCCGTTCAACTAATTCTTACTGGTTTCACAAAGTCCTCTGAAACAAATTTGGATCTACTAAATAAGGTAGAGAACTCAACTTAGGGGACTTTGTACTAACCATAAGGATGCCCTACTTGGATCGTGAGTCGCACTATTCTCTTCCTGAGCTCCTCTAGGTCCAAGACCATTACTAGATGATCCTAGTATGGTACTGCGATGGGAAGGTCCGTATGAGGCCTCTGAACCAACTGTGGCAACGGGATAGCAAAGGAGCGCCCCAATGAAAAGGATTCAAGCACATTACACAGATATTACATATTACATTAATTACACACAATACAAATACATTTCTATGTATGTTATATGTTGTTGCATTGCCCATACTGAAAATGAGTGCGCGTTCGGAGAGCGGAGGACATAATGATAGAGACAGGGCCACTAAGATAGTGGATAACATGTCGTTCTTACGGTGGGACAGATTCAGCCACCCTTCAATCTAGAGATTTCCTACATTTCGAACATTTAGACTGAGAAAGTATTTTGTTGAACGCGGATTCAAGAATGTTGAAAAAATTAATGTGGTCACCCCTATGACCTTGATTAATACACAATTCAGCCTGAAAATAGCTTTATGATAGCAGGGCAAATGATTGCAATTGATAATCATCACTTCTAGCTTGAGATTCTCCGAAATGTCAAAGTGCAAAGCCAGAGGCTGGATGTACGGACGACCCTTCCCCCAAATTTGCGCCAGCCAACTCTGCGTCTCTACCGCTTCGGGGATCCCCTCGAGTATAGCATACGGCCGCTCTGGGGGACGTCCCCCTGGGGTGTCTTCCCCTAGAGGGGACCCCTCCCCTCGAGGGTGAGTATAGCATACGGCCCCTGGTTTCTGCAAATTCCGCGGTTTTTCAAATCGACAGGTAGACCGCGTCTCACATGACGGTGTCGCGGAAATTACGAAATTGCAGACAGGAAATTTATACGTAGCGATGTGAAAAACCGTATTTCACACGATTCCGCGGATTTGCAAAAATGCTGAAATGACGGACAAAGAAGTGACAGGAATCGATAGCTTAGCCTCACCAGCGGAATTTCTGCATTTCGGCATTTCTGCACATTCCGCACTTCTGCATTTCTGCAAATCGGCGTTTTTTGAAATCGATAGACATATTCCTCTTCTTCGAGTTGCAAATTCCGCAGTTCTGCACATTCCGCGGTTCAGAATTTCTGCATTTCTCTCCGCGTTCTTGAGACCTGTGCATATATTTCTCTTATCCGCAGTTTCGTCATTTCTAAAAATGTCAATTGTTGTGAATGCGGCCTTCTTTTGTCTTTTTTCTGAGAACAACGAGTTCGCTTGTCTGTTTGTAGTCACCTGTAACTCATCGACTACGTGCTTTTTTTTCATCCAGTTCTTTTACATTCTGGAGATGTGTATGCTTTAGTTTCGCAGTCTTTTACATATTTTCATCGTTTCAAAAATGTATGATTAGAACTCATAGCCTTAAAGCGTCCCTCCTGTTCAGATATTATTTTTGTCCTTCTTCACTTTTTTCTTTCATAAGTAACCTATTGTCAGAACGAGTATATCCATGTTTTACTTATTGCTATTGTATTCTCTTGTCCTATCGTTGATGCGCTCACACTGCCGTGCGTGTTGTGTTATGAACAGTAACCAATTAGAAACAAACAAAAAAAAAACAAATTATTGGAGAAGGTTATCTCCAAAGCACAAGATGAATTGTTTCGCTGTGTATCGCAGCGAATCAATCGTATGTCTTTCTCCACCAGGATCTTCCAGTGCATAGGGCTCGCGAATGCGAGGACGGGAACTACCCAGTGCGTGCGCTTTGCAAGACTTTGTACAATATTAATAAACACGCGAGAATAATGTTATAAAAACGGTTTTACATGCAAAATTCACTGCCAGCTCGAACGCATGAGGTGCAATACGCGCACCGGCCAGCCGTAGCTAACGAACCAGAGCCGGCGGTTCGCGGAGCGGGCGAAAACAATGGCATACGCATCGGATTTCGCTGAGCGAAAACACCCAGGCGCGCATCGACTACCATGCGACGGAGGCGGAATATGACGCAGTTTGGCGAAACGCTCGTCGATTCATAACAAAACCCTTTCGCCCAACCGCCAGTCGATACGTATCGAAAGCTTTTCGCCGAAGCGTTTCCTTCTAAACAGACGCTGGGCCGCGGACTGTGAACAATGCCTAAGAGGAAAGAAATTGGATTGTTATTAACAGGGCTACAACCAGTCTGAGGGGGATTGCAGGTATAAGGACACTGTTGAGCGGATTATGAATAAGTTAAAAACCAGTAAACAATGTACTGTGGTAACCAGAGGACAATTAGGTTAATGAGAGAATGGGGTATCCTGAGGTCTTATGTTATGACGTCTTATTCTTCAACAATGGTTAATGAGAACTCAGTATACTTTTATATGGGTGAGCTTTCGCTGCGTAGCAGCTCTCTTCAGACCTACAATAAAACGAGCATACAATACTATAAACCTTACAACAATTAAGTTGTCCAGTAATGTACTAGACCAGCTCCTTGCATTAACAATAAAGTTGTCATGTCTCGGCCCCAATACCATTTACTAGAGGCCTATAACTGTCGACCACACTACTACACGCAAACGACCTACCCTAGCGACACATCCAATACAACTGAAAGTACTCAGCAATGCGACGGGCGTGACAGTTGAGAGGACATTCTTATCACTTCTTATCACAACCTTATCAATCGTTCTTATTAGTATTGTATGCTCGTTTTATTGTAGGTCTGAAGAAGCTGCTACGCAGCGAAAGCTCACCAATAAAAGTTATATTGAGTTCTCATTTACCATTGTTGAAGCAATAAGAATGAGATTAGTGCTTGAACACCTCTACCCATAATAGCCTTTCACCACGATCCCTATGTCTAGGCCGGTTTCCATAGCCTGCAGTTCTGAGAAATGCAGAATGCGAAAGTGCAGAAAGCAATAGATAACTTATTGACTTGAAGAAATTGCCAGAAATCCGAAAGTGAAGAGCGGAATCGCAGAAAGGTCGATAAGTCGCGGAATCGTACCGTATCGGTTGCACTTTTCTGACACCATTCCGCACTTTCCGGGGATTTCGCGATTCGCACTCTCTTCACTCTCTTGCATTTCTTGTTTGGAGCTGCCTATGCCTCCAGACTCTATCACATTATTAGTGCTCATCTAGACACAGTGAGGATATTAACGATGAATGTGCTCTCAGGCCCTGGTAATGGATTGTATTAACTCTGTTGAACCAGAATATCAGATAGCAGGCGCCAACCCGTCTGTTGTTTGGAGGGCACGCCCCCTTTTGTAGATTATGCTACCACTAGCGCGACGCAACCGACAACGTCAACACATAAACGAACTGCAAAACAAGCTCATAGACTGGTGAACGAGCTCGCTGGGATAGGACTCCTCCCGAGTTAAACAACCCGGACCATAGCCTTACTCATCACTGAACTTATAATCTTGAACTTATTACTACTTACCTACTACTTCACAATTTACATTAAGGGCAGATCAGTCCAAGCGGCCAATCTAGACAGGAAGATCCCGTCGCGACCACAAAAAAGTACGTGTTCATCATCTTATCTAGTATCCCTTTCAAATGGTGCTCGCAACTATGGCATTTCTACTTCTTATAATACAATCATACGCATCTATCCAACTATGTCATAACGGTATAGTTGAAATTGTTGGGAAAACGTTCCCCTACGAACTATGTTTCAATGACGAGTGTCGCAAGTTCGAAGGCGATGGCATTAGTAAAACCTACAAGTTGTTTGCTTCCCCCTTGCGCAACCGATGTTACCATCAAGTACTTTCAAAATGAAAGCCATACCACCTTCTCCACTATATGCGCTAATCCCGATTTCTGCTCGAAATTCCAATCTGCTACTAAGCCCATCATTATTGGGGAATCCTCACTGCTGGCCGGTGGGTGCTGTTTTGAGCGTAGCAATAATTGCCTATCTCGCAATGCTTATCATCATCATGCCCATCTGGCTGCTCATATCACTCATCAGGCCGAAGCACACGCAACCCCCAGCTCAAATCCAAGTAAACTGGCAACAGCACATCGCACGCTGAAAGCGCAACACCCCATTTCTGGAGCGCAACACCTCTTAGCGGTGGGGCGCTTATTGCCTTGTGCCTAACAGTAGCAGCGACAATCCCGGGGGCAACAGCGTGCCAGCATGGCTTTCACAAGGCATGCGACTGACATAGTCTGCAACCAGGATGCTGTTTGCAGCTATGAATTCAGCAGGGAACTGCTGTTTAATAGAATACAAACGCAACATTGCATAGAAATGCGTTTGCAGAACAAAACTGTAGGATTACTCAAAGTAAAAATTACAGCTGTACACTTTGTTTGCTCGAAAGTCTCGAAATTTTTCACCAAAAGCACAGAGCTCAGAGTTTACTCTAGCGTTAGATGTGCTCAGGCGGGTTCCTGCCACGGAAACGTATGCGATCAAACTCGCCGTAACGAAACCGTCTCCGAGCTGTCCAGAGCAAGAAAGTACCCAGGATATTCGGGATGCCAGTACACCTGTGGAGGCTTAAGTTGTGGATGCTTTCTAGCGTCCCCTTCATGCACCTTCTATAAGGTTGCCCATGTACCCATCACGAAAGATATATTCGAGGTCATCGAATGCAGAGATTGGGTCCCAAATGTTCAAATAGAACTGGAAACCACCCTTTTCGGGAAGACTGAAAAGGGAAGCCTCATTTTGGAGCCGTATGTAACCTCAACATTTGGCAATTTTAACATTACAGCTGTATCAGTACAGAAGCCAACACTATCAGTGCTTGGTAAAAGATTCGCCGTGTCACTGAACAAGTCTATGATCTTACCAGATCAATTCACCGTACCGGTCGAATGCTCCACATACGAAGATGCACTCACAAACTTCCGCGAGTGCGTCAATAAAATAATCTGTGACTGTAACACGGGCTGGACCAAGCACCACTGCCACTGTCCAGAAACGTCACTTCGACAAATAGGGGCCGACAGTGACCACCTTTTGCCGCTAGTCACACCTTCAGTGGAAATACGCAGTACTGGCAGCGAAATATTCGCTAGTTCAGCTGAAGTTGAAACCACTGTAACCGTTCAGTCGAAATTCCTCAGAAAGTGTCAATTTCGCTGACGATGAAAAGTGCACGGTATCCCTCAGTAGCTTAACAGGGTGCTATAGCTGCATACAAGGTGCGGCAATTACCACGCAGTGCAAAACCAAAGACCCCACAAAAGTTACCGTAGTCTGTGGACATCATTCATTCTCCATAGAATGTGGTTCCACAAGTCCGCAAACCAGAGTCAAGCTCAGTTACGACTACGCAATGGTTTCCCAAAACTGCGTTGTCGAATGTGGAAATGAGAAAATTACTCTACCACTGAACGGTACTCTTCTATACCACGTTGAAAAACACGATTCGGTGTTCGATTTCAACCATGAGCACTATGAAAAACAAAGCTTTATAACATCGCTATCAGAAATCAAAATACCCGATATGGGTCCCTTAATGGACACCATTCGCGCCCACTGGAAGCTAGCCATCGCCTCTGCAACAACTGTTCTAATATTAGCAGCTCTATCCTATCTATTTGGGCCACTAATCTTAATTACCGCAGCAGGTTGTTCTCTTCAGCATCATTAGATATATTTTCAGTACAGTTACCAAAGTTGTTCATGCCGTTGTAACGAGCTCCGAGTAACATTTAATTAACCCATTAACTTAACTCTCTATTTCACTACCTCTTCACGTGCCATTATCAACTGGTACGTCCACCACTTCCGAGCCGTTCACACTCATCAACGCCCAGCAAAGGATTCGTAACACCAGTGCATCATCACAACCTCAAGCAGCCCATCCGCACGAAGGAAATTACAAAAGGCCCGTTTACCCCATTTTTCCCACCTCACTCGATCACTCGTTTCCCATTTCTATCACACATCATGAATTAATCTCTACCTTTCATGTAATCATTGGCAGTGAAAATTATTGTTTTAAGAATGGCAAATAACACACAGAAATACGATTTTTTTTATAGATTGGTATATAATGATATGTTCACTAAAGGAAAGTTTATCTTTCCGGGGGAAGCCGGTCGCTAAAGACGAAACGGGAGCGCATTGTTTCCCTGATCATTCGCTGAAGTATGGAAAGAGAATCCGCAACTATTGTAGCTCTACGCTTGAGGCATAAATCGGCGGAATTTTGTCGAAACTGATATCGATTGTATGGGGCCTGCCCCTCCTTGTTGAATGGGTCAGTTGTGCTACCTTCTTCTACAGATGAACTTTTTAGTGACTCGTCAAACAGTTTTGTGACATCTCTTGCTTGCTCGTCTTTCCCTTTTTCATGGGATCTGCCAGTGTCAAGAGTTCTGCGACTTCTATGTCGCCTGCGCCTGTGACTGTTTTTATATTCTTGTGGCGCCGCTTCAGTCTTTGTCGTATTTTCATGGATGTCGCTGAATCGAATGTCGCCATCTAAACTATACGTTTCATTTACTTGTTCGTTGGGAAAAGGAGATCCCTTTGAGGGAAATTTTGACTACTTTCATTGGATATGTCTTCTTTAGTGACTGGTAGAGTACTACTAACACATTCTAATGCGAGCGAACTCGCAAAACCGTCATTGGTCAGTTTTGCTGGGTTCGGAACTTTTTGGATGCGGAACAGCCGACATTACGGTTAGTAGACCGGCATCCCGATAAAGGCGTTACATTGCCAGCCAATTGTAATATTATTAGTGGCTAAAGTTGAATCCCCTGCACTACTGTGTCGCGCTGTACTCCTCTCCCAAAACCTAGGGAACGGGCGCCTATTTTGAATGGCTCGCAAGGCAATTCCTGTTTCTACAATTTGCATGTTAATTTTACAGATCGCGCTACCCGTGCCTATTAATGTGTTGGAGTATTGTGACTCATTATCGAGTTCCTCAATCTCCTCTATTATTTTTTGTTGTTCCGCTAGTGGTTCTAAAGAAAGGCAAAACTTTTCCAAACCGTCGGTCGCGCTTTCAAGCTCTCCTGTACCGCGCTGGATTTGGGACAGATGAAAATTCAAACATTTAAGGATTCCTACGCATTCTTCTTGACTCGTGTTATGGTCATATGAATACGAAATACCCTGGTTATATGCCTCGTAGTCGCTCAGAGCCTTTTTTGCCCACTTGGACCTAATAAATATTACTTATCCTTAGAGAATCCAGCAACATTTTTACTTTTATTTGGGTTGAGCTTTAGTGAAATGAGCTTTCATTCAATATTCTTAAGCATAGAATTAGCTAAGATATAGATAAGTAAAAAAAATTCAAAGGTACCTGCTCGGGTTTGTCCCGGCCGTTTGCACCAGAAATATGAAGGTTTATATACCTTTATTGACGAGACGGGGTGGTCTCGTTGTAGTTGCGATGGAATACAATGTAGTTGAGACGGGGTGGTCTCTAGGTAGTCCGAGACGGGGTGGTCTCGGTGATAGTGGTGGGTCCGAGACGGGGTGGTCTCGGACCGTCAGGTAGTAGAATGCTGACTTAATCTAGGCGTGCCTCTCAATACAGGAGAGGTCACGCATCGAGTATCTAACTATTTACCTATGGGTCATAATCACATGTCTCAATGTTCCCTATGGGTTATACATATCAATCAGTCAGTCTTAAAGGATGCACCGAGCAGGTTCTGGTAGCAATCCAGAACAAGTCACAGTATATTGGTTTGGCAGTCGTTTATTGTTGACTGCTCGGTGTGTCGGCTAGTGGTAGAATGCTCACAAAAAGGGGCGTCCCTCAAACAACAGACGGGGTTGCGCCTGGTCTATCTAATCTGTTCACCAAGGGTCATAAATACATTACCAGGGGCCTAAGGCAGCATTCTACTATTTGACGGTCCGAGACCACCCCGTCTCGGACCCACCACTATCACCGAGGCCACCCCGCCTCAATAAATCCATTACGACAACGACTACCGTCATAATGGATTGCCACCAGAACCTCTCCGGTGCATCCTTTTAAGACTGAGTGATTGATATGTATAACCCATAGGGAACATTGAGACATGTGATTATGACCCATAGGTAAATAGTTAGATACTCGATGCGTGACCTCTCTGCTGTATTGAGAGGCAGGCCTAAATTAAGTTAGAGCACTTCTTCACTTTCGACATTTCTGCATTTCTTCACGAACGCAAGTATGAACGCGGCCTTGCTATTATATATAGTAGGATGGGGGTCGGTCGTTCGGCGCCGGCCGGATTGCCATTGGGGCACATCGGCTGTAATTGCCACCCACCACCCTGCCGATGCGACGCGTTTCGTGGGTCGGACAACTCGTCCACGTTTATTAATGTCTTGGTTGACGTCTTGATCCACCTACGTTGGCAGTGCGCCAACATAGACGACCGATTGCGTCCGAATCTCCTACTCAACCATTTTCGTCCGTTTTTGAGCGATTTTTTTGCCCTCTTTCGCCTCGACATCCCTTACTTAATGCTGGTTAGATATTAGGTTGACCGGAAAGTTTCCCGCCATTGAATTGGTGAGGAATCCAACGGCCAAGCTTTGCGACTTTACCAATCTTCTCCAGCCCAGATTCAACAGTTGATTGGGCATGGCCGAGCATCGCTGCAAGTTCCCTGGTAGTGGCGTACGGATCCTCTTCCACGGTGGATTGCAGCAACTTCAAGTCTAACTCCATCGGCCGGCCGGACCTTGGAGCATCTTGGAGAGAAAAATCTCCTTTCTTGAACTTGGCCATCCAGGTCTTGCACGTATCGTTAAGAAGGTAGCGTCAGCTCATATGTATCCACTATCTTGGCTTGACTTCCTTTTGCGTTTAAGCCATGATGAAGGAAAAGAAGACAGTGCCCGCAGCTGTTTGGAGGCCACGTGAATTCCAAAGGCGTTCTCCACTCAGGCCGCGACTGGAGATGACTTCATATTTTGGTGTACATGAAGGTGAATGGCGGCAGCCGGCTCCTGCTTATAGAGGAAGACTTGGGCTATCTTTTCGCCCTTGTTACTCATATCCAACTTCCTCTCTGGCGCTGCGAAAAAACTTCGCTCATGATGGTGACTCGGCCGCGCCGAATGACTTTTTTTTTGCCCCCCCCCCCCCTGTTATAGTATAGATATGATTATATATATATATATATATATATATATATATATATATATATATATATATATATATATATATATATATATATATATATTTATTTATTTATTTATTTATTTACTATACATATATATTTATTTATTTATTTATTTATATTATATTTATATACAGGGGGGGCAAAAAAAGACATTTCGACCGAGTCACATCAGCAAAGTTTTCGCAGACAGAGGACGTGGATACGAGTACCAGGGCGGAAGATACCCAAGATGTTCCTCGATAAGCAGGAGCTGGCTCTCGCCCATCACCTTCATGTACACCAAAATATGAAGTCATCTCCAGTCGCAGCCTGACTGGAGAAGACCTTTGGAATTCATGTCACCTCCAAACAGCTGCGAAACTTCTAGTATGGAGTCACCCATGGATAGCTACCTGGAGACCAGTACTCTCGATCTGGAAGACCTCCATCGAGCAGCTCCGACAACGTCGCTACGGTCTAGGACATCATCTTCACCGCAGTCGCCAAGGCGCGGTTGATGGTATGGACCGGACGTACCTGGAATGGAAAGACCGATATTTTCTTCGTGGACCCCGGACTGAAGGTGAGCGCTGGCGGTTACATTGGGCAACTCGTGAAGAATATCCTCCTCACATGTGGTCGCCCGTACCTTCTTGGAAACTTTGTACTGCTACAGCATTGAGTGCCACCACATGAAATCGAAGGGCGTTGGAGAAACACTCGCCTACTTGGAATGGAAGGGGCTGAGTACCTAAAGAAGATGGAATATCCAAGTAGGTCACCTGACCTGAATCCCCTCAATTACCCGGTTCGGGCGGAGTTCAATAGGGTGGTCTACGGTGGCGGAGAAATCGACTATCTCGCTGATCTCAGGCACCACATCGCGGTCGCGTGCCAGAATCTCTCGATGGCGCTCGTCCAGAAGGCTGTGGCGGAGTGTCATGATAGTATTTGATATGCTATTTAATACCAGTCGGCTCGCCGGCTAACGCCGGCGCGCCTCCTTCTGATACGGCCCGGCTGCGCCGGGCGAGCGTGATATCCGCCTTTTGTTCTGTACTCCACTTTTTTCCGGTGTCTGAAGTACTCTTGAGCTATTTTACAGATTCTTCGTCTGACTCCGCCCACCTCGGGCTGGCCCCGCCCACAATATGTATACCCCACATTTCTCAATCGGCGACCCCTTGCTGACCTGAATTCACTTTATTCCGGTCTTCGGAGTGCTCTGGAACCGTTTTACAGACCTTTTTCATCCGGAAGAGAGAAAAA
>MU912026.1:0-42173 GCA_036418165.1 Cooperia oncophora
CAAAAAATTTTTTGGCCGAAAGTTTTTCTACAGCGGTAATCGATCGCTCTGATCACGATTTTGACACTTATTTTCGGCTTCGACGTGATTCGGCGCCAGGGTAGTGCTTCCCTTATGTGCATACATAACGCATTCACTGGAAGAAAGATGTGGCTCATCTTGGCGATAAACGGCATCAGGTGCCATATTCGTAATTAGGGCACTGACTAACCTATAAAGATCAATATTTAGCTATGATATTGCTTAACTGTAAGGGAAACTCAAAATAATTGAGTAGTACCGATTTATGAAGTATACTAGTTGGAATGTGCCCATAAACAGCAGTTATCCAGCTTATATTCATGACATTCATGGATGGAACGAAAGCAAAAGCTGAAAATGCAAAAGTTCGCGATCTGCGGGGGATTGAATCACCAACCCCGCCACTGCTGCCCGAACGAAAATCCGCCACGATATCCACTAAGCCATTCACGTTTGCTCCTGCCAACCCAAACGTTGAAGAACCCATTCCAAGAAACCACTTCACACCCAAGCACGTGACAATTAAAACCTCATTTACGACCACTTTTCACTTTTCAGAAATGCAGAGCTGGACTGGAGGGAAGTGGTGGCAGGGTGCCATCCTCTATTGCACCCGCGCTACCGCGTCTAGCTACGCGCCTGACCATGGTCAAACGCGCCCCTTGTTAGACCTCTCTCACTTCTTGTTATTCTCTACGGCCGAGTATGTGTTTCGCTGCGAGACCGTGGTGTCGACGGGAGTGCTGCACCTTGATAATACCTCGAACGGAGTTTGGAGGCGGCACCAAGTATCACTAGTGTCCAGCCCAGTTTTCGTCCATTTTCGAGCGAAGAAAGTGGCACGCTGTTGCTGCGGGGGACCCAGTTACCTCGCACATGGAACCGACCGTTGTTGGAAGCGAGTGCACAGTATGTCTCTAACCAGGGAGGTCGTTCAGGACGTGGAGCGCTTTTTGAAAACGGTTTTTGCATGATGTGGGGTCACGTGCATGGAGTACCAAACTGGTGTTCATTTTTCCTGAACGCCTCTGGGAATACCAAAAAAGGAGTGAAAAAGAAGTCCATGGAAACCGACTGTTTTTGAGCCTCAGTGGGCTCTAAATCACTTGCAACTTTGACCAGTTGCTGAGTGGAGGGTCCTTATAAAGGTACTATAGGAATCGAGGAGGAAAATAGTCGCAAATGGGGTCTTACTTGAGGCACGTGTCTAAGAATGTGCGGCTATGAGCGGTTACTTGGAATTGTCTCTTCAACTATCTGAGCAGTTTTCGGCTTCAACGATCGGATGGCCTAGTGGATAGCGTAGGAGGATTCTCAGTCGGCCAGTGAGGGTTAAGGGTTGATGATGGGGGTCCCTCCCCTCGGCCTTGGGTTTTTGCATCCTTTATTTTTCACTGTTCTCGCTTCCGTATATGTTTATGAACTTGACCCGGACGTCTGCCATTTAAAGGCACATTCTAAATAGTTATACCCCATGAGTCGGTGCCATGGTTACCGGAACCCTCATTCAGTGGTACGGAGACATACTACTAGCAACAACGATAAACGCCATCGAAAAAAGAACAAAATAGTCATCATTCCTCCAGGTGCATTTGAAAAAGTGAAGAAATCGGATGAGTCTCTCCTCTTGGTAGGGGAGGACGACATCTTCGTTGAGCGAGCCGTCGCGGGGGTCGACAAATGTTCCAGGATGGTTTTTCACAACCGCTCCGAAGGTGTGAGACTCCGGTCATCATTGCCGACCAAATGGTCTATCACAACTCAAGAAAGTCAAAAAAATTTTTTGGCCGAAAGTTTGCCTATAGGGGTAATCGATGGTCCTGATCATTCTGACACTTATTCTTGGCGTCGACGCAATCTGGCGTCAGAAAGGCCCTAAAAGTCCCTCAAACGAGTGTACATAGCGACTCCAGTGGGAGAAAGAAGTGGCTCCAAATTGGAGATAAATGGCACTACAGCTGAAAGTAAATGCCATAGTCGTGATCAGGGCACTGAATAACATATAAAGATCAACTTTCAGAAAGTTCTTGCTTAATGGTATGTGAAAATCGAAATTGTTGAATAGCACCGACTATGGGGTATAACTATTTAGAATGTGCCTATAAATGGCAGATATCCGGGTCAAGTTCATAAACAGACATATATGGAAGCGAGAAAGTGAAAAAAAATGCAAAAAACCAAAGCCTATAGGGACTCTCGCTCTATTTACCATTGTTACAGTTGTAACCTTTATGAACATTATAGTTTACTCATTCTACTGTACTGATAGTCTTGTAAGCTTCAATATATCACTAGGCTGATCTGAGCAACTGTAAAAGCTTCTCGCACAATATTCGCTTATCATGATTATATCTCTTGCACATACCAGCCTGCTCCGCCTACTGAGCCTGCATAAAAGGAGCCCTGGTGAGCCGAGCTCCATAGTTTAGTTCCTTCGTATTTTTGGTACTTCAAGAATAAACGCTTAATTACCCACGTTTGAGGTCTGATTCACCGACGACACACGAGGGGAGTCGAACCATCAACCCCCAACCCTCAGTGGCCGATTGAGAATCCTCCACGCTATCCACTAGGCCATCCGATCGTTGTAGCCGAAAACTGCTCAGATAGTTGAAGAGACAATTCTAAGGAACCGCTCAGAGCCACTCACTATTAGACACGTGCCTCGAAGTAAGACCCCATTTGCGACTATTTTCCTCCTCGATTCCTATAGTACCTTTATAAGGACCCTCTACTCAGCAACTGGTCAAAGTTGCAAGTGATTTAGAGCCCACTGAGGCTCAAAAACAGTCGGTTTCCATGGACTTCTTTTTCACTCCTTTTTGGTATTCCCAGAGGCGTTCAGGAAAAATGAACACCAGTTTGGTACTCCATGCACGTGACCCCACATCATGCAAAAACCGTTTTCAAAAAGCGCTCCACGTCCTGAACGACCTCCCTGGTAAGTAATCACGTGGACACGATCGTAGCATCATTAATCGCCATACGAATGGACTGGACAACAATGAAATACGACCAATCAATCAATGCCTGACGATACCCTCGAACAGCTTCAGCATTCTCCACAGAAATGCGAAAGAAGTGGTCGGAACGACGCAGTGTTTGGTTTCTCAAAAAAACGTCCGGCCCGCATTAAAAGGCGACTTGCCACCTCCTGTGGAAATCAGACTGGACTACTTTTCACATTCACCGATTTCAACATCAGCGCTGATGTTTAAAGGCACGTTCCGCGATAAACTAAGGCTAGAACCTCATAAACGTGCATGATGATCAAGCAGGCAACAGTAGAGGATATGCTGCTTTTAAAAGTTGAAAAACAGCAAGCAGAACGCACGGCGCTCATGTTTTAGGCCCATTGGCGCCCGATAGGCCCATGCCGGCCTCCAGTGACCGTGTCGTTGTGAGATTGCCATTGCGCTCTCTCGCCCGTCATTTTCTGGCCTCTCTCGTCTCTTATCAGTGTATCGCCGCCTTTTGCAATCCACAATCGATCTTGACCACCTTACGCTCGTCCGGTGATCATGATCAATTGAAATAAAGAGGGTCTTATTGCGGGCGCTTTTTCGTGGTTCCTTCTCTTCAATAAGTCAACAATCACAGGGCAATTCTATTTTTGAACTGTATTACCTATGAAGTGTGGTCGCGGGAATTGCCTTTAAAACCACCACCTTTTCCGCACCCCGAAGCATATCCAGTGAGAAATGTGGAAGACTGCAACAAGTTCAGAAATGACAAATTCTTCATATGAGAGCTGCAACCATTTTGAACCAGATGCACCCGCTCACTGATCAAATATCTCAATAGTGGTCACCACATAGATGCATTCGGAAGCAATAATAGTGAAAGAACGACAGTGTTGAAGTGCGGACAAAACTTACCAAATGACTGAATTGAAGACGCAAAATTTATTAGGGTTACTTTCTCACTGACCTGATAATGTCAAATAGAAAGGTTGTAGCTGAAGTACCGCACTTAGTGCACCAGAGACCGGATGTGGACATTTATTACACTTTCTGCACATGAACGATAAAAAGACGTAATGTTTTACAGCATTAATGAACCACCCAAAACCGTATGCGGTGATATTGGGTAATGGCGAGGCTATAAGTGATATGAAGTAATAACGAGGTTATACACGTACTCTGCATTTAGAGTATGAGAGCACATGAAGTGCAAACCAAGGCATCTGTACTATTTTGATTCTGAATCGGACACTTTTCAAACCAAATCGGACACTTTTCAAATCAAATCGGACACACCCCTTACAATGGGCAGTTGATAACTAGACCACGTGGGCACTGCTGCAAGCCCTACCCCAACACCCTGCCTACTTCTCAGCGCGTCATGGTTTTCCAAATTCATTTTGTCAACCCTGTTCCTCTCGTGTTTGCACTTCTGCTATCTAGCACACACGCTCTACCTGAAAAGGAATGGTAGCGACACAGGTACGACTTCGCCCACTTTCAAATGAAAGTCGCGAGTTTTCGAATTTTTATGACTATTTTTTCTTTCCACACTTCATTCTTCACAAGACAAATGTACTCATGGATAGGCTCCAAACAGTAGCACCTTAAGCCCGCCCTTCTGACCACGCCCGCTTTTGCGTCTTTATGTGGAACTTTGATTCTTTCTTCGTAACTTCCGCCCTACTAGGCTGTAGCAGGTAGATCCGCCCACTATCAAAGCCCCACCCACTTTACAGAAGCTCGGCCCACTTTTCAAAATGGTCCAAATCGGCAGGATAGTGCCCGAACACGCAGGTCATGGTGTCCACCGTCACCCGTCACAAGCATTCCCTGGTTTTTCGTTTCGGGTGACAGGGAACACCATTAACTGCGAGTTACGACGAGATCATACTCTGCCAGTTGGGACTCTAGACTTTTGCCCAAGTGGACCATTCTCTTAGTAGGCGGAGCTCCTATGAATGGGCACGGCATCTGGTAAAGGGCGGATCCAGCTGTGCCACCGAAAGGGCAATAATTCTGAGGAAAAGATCAAAATTCCACAAAAGACGCAAGAGCGGGCGTGTTCCGGTGGTGCGGTTTAGCGAGCCACTGTTCAAATGCATATCCAAGAGAACGTTAATTTTGTGAAGAATAAATGTGAAAAAAACGTCGAGAAAAATTTGTCAAAATTGAAAGCTCACAGAACTTCATCAAAAGTGGGCGCAGTCGTATCTGTGTCTGTATCAAACCTTTTCATTTAGTGTAGCGCGTGTTAGTGCAATAGCGAAATCGCGAAAAGTCCTCAGAGCGAAAGGTTAACGAAATGAATTTTTGAAAACCATGACCGCGCTGAGAAGTGGGCAGGGGTGTTGAGACGGGGCTTGCAGCAGCACCCAGTGTGATCTGTTATCGAATGCCCAGACGAAGGGGTGTGCCCGATTCAGTCTAAAAAATGCCCGATTTGTTTTGAAAAGTGCTCGCTACAAAACGAAAATGGCATAAGCACGGCAATATCAGAAGGGATAATGAAGATGATGGTAGTCTGACAAAAACGTTGGGACAATTAGACCGTCCAACAGATCCATGACTCGTCGTTCGTTGAACCGATATCTGGCTTCAGTAGTGGCCTTCAGCCCTCATTCTTCAGAAGACTGGCTCCACAAGGCCTCTGAGGCTGTCCACAGGCAATCGGTTTCTCCCACTCTTGTGCTTAGTGGTCAACTCATCACCGGGATTTTGGCCCATGGGTGCCAGAACCTGCCATTTACTACATTACGCTCCGATCTGTGATCAAAGTTATGAGTGATTATCAGTGTTCAAAAAAATATGCTAAATCCAAGAAATTGCAATGGATCTGCTGGAGAGTAAATTTGTGGCTTGTTCCAAGTTTTTGGTTTCGGTGCTATGCCTGGCTTTACACCAAAACGACAGGGATATATAGTATATAAAGAACATAGTCGTTGTGGTCGTAGTTGTCCAGCATTAAAGTTACTAGTTACCACGGCCTTATGTTAACAACCATTCCTTGAAATGATAAAGACTGCAGCAGCATAATTTTAGACAACAGCACTAAAACCAGTAGAAATTTAGGCACATTGAAAGAAGGTTCAAAGCTCAGTCCCGAGACAAACATATATTGAAATTTTGAAATTCTTACGTTAGAAATTTGGCGATAGAAAAGAAAATTACGATTATCACCGAAGAATCAATGCATGCGACCAGGCATGATTGGTGTTGAATTAATTGTTCCATTCGAAGAAACACCGTAGAACCGCTCCTGGGCCTCCATTTCCTCTTGGAACCGGCTCTCCAACAACTATAAGTGCAGTTAATTGGTCATATTCTGCTTAAATAAATAAACAAATTTATAGCAATTTCATTTCTAATTTACCACTTTTCATATTCTAATCACCATATTTCTTAACGTTTCTCACTGCACAGTTAACTGGCAAGATCACGCTAGATAGTACTGCAGGCCCAACACTATCGCGTTGCGACCAATTTCTAATGAGTACGACCTCCTTGCACCTCCCCCCTCCCGTCCGCGCTCAACTCGTCTCCCTTCGTTCAAACAAGCCTTCTTCCGTCCAGAGAATCGTTCTGCAAATTTCAAAGGCAGATCTGAAACCACCTTCGTCGAACAGATACCCCAGTTTGAGCATTTATGGGAAGAAAAACTTCGGAAAAAAGTGAAAGGACTATCGTATACAACAAGGGATTCTCTGCAAAACAGTATAAAAGTGAAGCTTTTCCTTTTCTCAATCTTTAGCGCGATATTTTGAGTGAAAAAACGCCATTACTCATGGGCCGACCCAATAATTTGCTGAGTCTGTTGGTCTGTTCGTCGGCCTGTCCGAAAATTCGGTTCTATCAAAAAAACGTTTGAGAGGTGAGGTCAAGGTCGGGCTGAGGTAGGGCATGGGGCAAAATGTATGGAGCATCCGTAACCCGTGCTGAGTCCCGCACACAGTGGGCGGGGCATGCGCTCAAAGGTGGCGGTGTCACTGAAAAAAATCATAGTTTGCTACAGACTTTTCTCTTTCCAATGAGCTTTACAGTTTTCCTGAAGACCGCTAGTTCAGGAGATATTTTAGATGGGTCACAGACGCGCTACCCTCTGACCCACCCGAAAAATCGACTCCTTCTGTGCCATTGTGAGGATACACCTTCGGAAACTTCAGTGTGCCTTCAAAACACATATTTCCCTTCAAATGAGTGAAAGAGGAGCTCGGCTATCACTGATCGATTTGGTCCGAGTGTGCGCCGTGCATTACGCTCCTACGCAGAGGTGGTGGAAAGGTGTAAATTCTGATTTCAGGTGCTTTTATCCATGCAAGCAGATGTTTGTTTAGGGTTTGGAAAGGACAATACGCACGAATCTGTTTGAGACGTATTATTTAGTCATCTACGTACTTACGAGTTCATGCTATTAACTGATATTTATTTATTTATTTATTTATTCTTGCTATATTGCTAATAAATTTTTTATTATTTTGTAGTCCTATTTACATCCGGGTCTTCTGCAGCTTTCCGTCCGTTCCATCAAACTTAGCAATGACACTTTTGTACTGTTTGATGCCTAGTGGGCACTTTTGCGATACTCCCCACGTAATCTTCGGCCAAGCACGAACCCATTTTCGGGGATTTCGCATGTAAAAGGGGCTGTTAAACGTAGCAGTTAAATCTGTAAAGAATACACTCATAATAATTTTCATTTTTTTAACATCTTGACTTCCATAGCTCCACTCCCCTATCAACTGAAATGTCGAAGCATTGCCCGGCTCTGAGTGACCCTTGAGATTACGACCCCCCCCCAGCGGCCAAGTACGACCCCCCTATGGGTTTCGCACAATGCTGTACCCTGAATGAGGAGCTTTGTCTCGAGGACATGCTTCATCCGCTGTGGGCAGGCCTCACCACACCCCAGACACATTCAACCCTCCACATGTGTTTCCATTCTCTAACGATTTTTTCCGATCTTCAAACCACTCAGATCCAGATCAGAAAATTTCGTAGCGAGCCTCGCCCATCTCGAGTACGGCGCGCCCATCTGAGGATGTTTCTTTCGTATCGTTCCTAATCGCTTTTTTGGAACGTATAATTTCTTGGGATGAATACTTCGATTGAGGACACGCTCCGCCCACCAAGGGTGGGCCTTAACACGAAACAGATTTGCTTAACTCTCACCGAATGTTTTCTTCTCCTTTTGGCGACTTTTATACTATCGCCCGGCTTGACCGGGCAATCCTCCTTCTGCGTGGGGGGTGGGTATTCCTCCTGACATTTTCGCTTGAGGGCCAGTAGGATTCAGCTTCATTAGTGGTCGCGCATTACATGGGATGAACTGCGTACCAAAATGAGAAACTTTTTCACTTCAGAGCCACCTCACTGTAACGTGGTTCGTTCGTTTGAGCCGCCAATCCGTCGGTAGCACTACCACAATACCTACTCGAACCAAGTTACAAATTTGAGAAACTTAGCCGCTGTGGGTGAGTCTTGACAGATATCAAGCACACTCAATATACATAAGATCTTGTTCACGAAAAATTTTCCCATTCCTCTAGTGTTTCGGACCAATTAGCAGATTTTTGGGGCGAGTTCTGCCCTTTCGGTGCACACCCCTCCACCGCGGATGTCTCTACCTTATTTCATTCGCCGGATCGTCGCTGGCCTTCTTTTTTTTGACTCCTCTGTAGGTGTCTCGAGTTTTTGTCCTCTTGAGTCAGACCACCTGAGTTCACGCCCCGCACATTAGGGGCGGAGCCTAACTTTAGTTCCGTGTGCTCCCTGCATGTTGACCTGTGCCCCGCCCATGTCAAACTTGACCCATTCCCTAACGCGGTTACTCACGTAGTTTCCATCTTCTGAGCAGTAAAAAGTTCTTGTTTAGAGATCGCGAGAACCGGGTTATTGGATTTCGCAGAAAGCACATCCAGTGATAAGTGAGCCGCACTCATTTTGGGTGAGCCTCTTTCAATCAGTCAATAAGCCCCTTTCTAACCTCAATCCACCGTTCCTCCAGAACCTTGGCCGCTCTGGGACCGAATTATGTACTTTTGTCTGCAAAATTGCTCATTCTCGACGCATTTTCTGCCCACTGTGTTCAGGGGCCAGGACAGGTCACTTCTCTTTACACCTCTCACTTCTCTTGTGCTCTTTACATCTTGTCCCATGCGCTTCCCCTCCTGAGCTTGACGCGACCTCTTCAAACTGCTCTTCAGGAGAACTGAATTTCTTGACAGGCAGACAAATAACAGCAATATACTCATTGGTATACCGCGCTGCATCATGATAATGCCAATTACTAGTCTTCTGAAAAAGGATATCCGTCCCAGAAGCGAAAACGTGTCGCGTATGCGAATGCGAAACTGTCAATTCATGCGCCAGCAAGAAGTTCTGGGTCGAAAACACCCAGAAATTTCGTCATCTTCTCACAGACCGGTTATGCAACGTGATACCGCCACTGTAAACTTTTCTCTTGTACATCAATTCTGTTTGATCAAGTTCCTCCATTATCGTAATTTCTTCGTTTCCAGGTAATAGCAGAAGGACCACGCTGTTGAACTTCGAAAAGGTGCGAAAACTTCCAAAAAAAAGAGCAATGAAAACGGAATTGCCAAAGCTGGTAGGATTGAAGACGAAATCACCCTGTCCAGAATTTCGTCAAGTGCCCTGCACAGTATAAATCTTTGAGCAACTTTGGGCTGACATTTCACGTTTCGATTCGAATAGGATATCAAATTGCGGGAAAAAAATTGTTCCGACCAAGTGGTGCTAGGAGATGAAAGCTTTTCGGAATCGTAGCGCCTCAAAAAATGCCATGTGGCTTCTATATAAAAATGCCCAGATCTGTTCCTGGGTGACAAACGGAAGAGACATTGTGGTCTGCGTGAAACTGTCACGGAAACGAATCGAATTCGATAAAAGATGCAGACAAGCCACAACGACACAGGTCAGCCTTTCGACTTTTCGTTACGTTAGAGCCTCTCAAGCTACTAGTCAATTTTTTGTGCCAAAAACAGTAATAAGGGTTCTCATTCTCCTGAGTCTGAGAGAACCAGCGACAGGATGGCGTTGGTTGGAACCGCACGGGAGAAGCTGCAGGAATCTAGGACCAACGGAGCATTATTTGCCTATCGCTTGGGTGAATCTGTACTTTGAACGCACGGGCTTGCATCGGATGCTCACATCGGAGATCTGATGTTGCAAGCCAGGAAGATCAAGTACGTCATCGGACTGACCGAGACGAGGAGGCATCGCCCGCTACACGCCGATAAAGTGGAGAAGAACTGTTCCTCGGAACATGCGACAGCAGAGGCGTTGGCGGTGTGGGTGTCCTCGCCAACACAGCCATGAGCATCGATTTTTCACGAGCGAATCGGACGTTTGCGGATGGGAAGATGTGATTCACCCGGCTTTGACAATCTTCGTCTCCTATGCCCCAACTCCGCGTCGACGGGGATGAACTCGAAGCTTTCTATATGGAAATGGAGGAGTCTCATAGGGAAGACCATACCTTCTTCAAGGTCATCGTCGGTGATTTCAACGCTAAGATCGAACCAAGAAGTAAAGAACGGTTTAAGAACTTTGCATCGGAACTGACGGAATAGAGTAACAAGCAGGGTGACAGGCTGAGTTTATCATGTCGACCCATACCATCCATGGTAACTCGCAGTTCCAGAAGCCCTACTCTCTACGCTGGACATGGGAGTCTCCTGGTGGACAATTCCATAACGAGATCGACCACACGTCTTCAGCCGAAGAATTTGCCTGACCAACGTCGCTGTTAGTCCCAAGTTCTGCACGGGATCTCCCACAAAAAGCTCTTGCCTCCTTCGGGATAATTCACGATACGGTCGCAGCTTGTCAATGATTTCTCGCACCTAAGGTGCGAGGCTTCATTAACGAGGTGCGAACCATCCTCATTAAGCACAGGAATGTCGTGTTTAACTGCGAGATGACCTCGGCTGATGAAAGGTCATTAAGCTACCCGAATTGGCATTAACCCATTGAAAATTTACACTAATGTGGGTAGAGAGATTGCCAAATATTTCAGATATTCCTTTAATGACCAATTTTTTACCGACTTCTCTCCGTGGACTCATTTGGGTGAAGACTTGTCTCCGAAGGCAGTTCGGCCTCCTGAGCATGATTATCACACCCGCTCGGCCCGAAACCGCTTGGCGGCTGCGTCAAAATACCCTAATTCATCAATTTGGCTGAAAACTCGACCCAAGAGTAGTTCGACCTCCCAAGCACTATACCACATTCGTTTGGTATGAAACCGCTAACCGTTCGCTAACAGACAACGATACCACATGCCTGTTTTCACCCCAGCGCATGCAGTGCGCACTCTTGGCTCTTACATGCCGAGCGAAGTACAGGACAGAATGGGAAACATGGTCAGATCAGACAGTACTCCTATTGGCTGCTTGCAACCACAGTGCCCCACTTCGCTGAGGCACATCCTTCGCAGGGGCAGGGACTACTATTCCGCAGGAGGAATATAGACAAGCGCAGCGGACTCCGTTGTCATGTGTACCTCTTTTCCTTCATCCCCGATTCCACTGGCATCTCGAGCAGATGTTAGATTCTTTTAAGATGTATAACTACCTTTGGACATGTAGCACAAACTGACATTTTGGGAGTGCGCACTGCATGCGCCGGGGTGAAAACTTTGGGAGGCGTAGGTGGTGTAGTGACAAGTGGCGCGCTTACCACTCGCGCGGCGCCGGGTTCAAATCCCGGGTCGACTCCCGCCCAGGCCAACCAAGCCTTCTACCCTCCGGGGACGGTAAATTGGTACCAGATTCGTCTGGGAGGATAAAACACTGACTTGTACATCGGCTGGCCACCGCAAGTCATTGTATAGGCCACATCGCATTCAATAAGCCACTACGATTCTGAATGGAAGTAGAATGCGTGCCGCATCCCACAAAGGGATTGATCAACGGCGAAGACTTTATCCTTTTATCCTTTAACTACCCTTGGAAAGAGTTTCAGCCAGATCTATCACGGTATACTTTTCGTTACTCAAAACTTCTTGTATAACAGAGGTTACACTTTTCATTATGATCAGCTAGAAGCTAGACACAATGCCATTCCATTAAGCTTGACAGTGTAGTGCGAACATTTTGTGTCAGAGTCTTTTCGTAACCCATGTTCTTTTTTTGAAGTGCTGAGTTTTCAAATTCAATTCAAATTATGCCCACTTGTGGGAAGCTCAGTACCTTTCCCTAAACCGAGGTCATATCACAGTTAAGCACGACTTCTTCTGTTTAATGAGGACGCTTCGCACCTGGTTGATGATGTCTCGCACCTAGAGTGCGAGGCATGACTAAAGGTGTGCGTAGAAGAACCATTCGTACCTTCATGCCGACTTTCTCGTTCCCGCAAGGGTTCTCGTTTCCATGCGAGAGGGAGCCGCAAAATTAAGGAAAAAGCGAACTCCTAAGACTGCCATCGTTTGGGATTGCTTCACTTCTCTCGCTGGGCTCTGGGAGGATTCCGCTATCAAAACATCGACGAGGAATACGAACGGCTTGTGGCACATCTTCACGACTGCGCCAAGAAGTCAGAGAAAGTTCTAGGATTTCGAGCTGTTCCGCCAACGTGTAGCCACACGAGCCACAGACAACTACCGGCTTCGTCTGAGCCTGCAAAAATATACAGAGAAACCATAAAGGAAACTCAAGGAGAGAAGAGCAGCAGTACTAGTGCAGACCGCAGAGCATCCGCAACGACTTCGCCAACTGTATGAGCGGCTTCTGACGTCCGGACGGCACAATCACTGCGCCTGAAGGGCAATGGAGACTTTTATTCTAATCTCTCTGGCGCCTCCCTCTATACCGCTTGGAGCAGGATGGATATGTCGTTCCTGCAGTTCTCTCTTCCGAAGTCCGACACGCCATCTCGTCGGTGAAGAATCGTACGGCACCCGGTCCCGACAGGATCAGACCCAAGCACCGGAAGGATCCTCTGCAGTTTGCATGGGCACTAAGGTTTTAGCACCAGAGCTGAGCAGGAGAGCGAGCGACCTGGGAAGCTTTCAAAAATACAAAAAAAAGAACGAGGAAGACGGAGGACACCTAGCTTCGTGCCCATCTCTTCGATTCCGCGGTCCTTACCGTTTTAAATTACGCCTCGAAGACTTGAACTTTACGAAAACAAGATGCGCATACGGTTAGCGTACCTACATGCAAGTGAGGGAGTGAATCCGGAGCTCCGCACTCCGCCGACGATCGAAGATCAGAGACGCCGCCGCATTTGCCAAGGTTTCGAAGATCAGGTGGGCCGGGCACGTCATGCGTTTCGAGGACGACTGGACCAGAGCGATCACCGACTGGATTCCACGGGATGTCAAGCGAACGCCTGGACGACCGCCTATGCGATGGTCAGACTTCTTCGTGAAAGCTCTGAACGAATGGTATGAAGTTCATCGTGTCCCTCGAGCAGAGAGAGTCCATTGGGCAACTTGCACGTTGCAGGGACGAATGGAGACGTTACTGGCGCCCGCTCGAGGAACTCGATGATCAACGGGAGCACAGGTGATAAGGGAGGTGATCTACTGCAGCGTTATACGATTGTAGACCACCATTAGCGACCGCTGACAATGATCGGTGCTGTACTCACGTCCATAGAACTGTGTTCTAAATGAAATGATTCTCCTTGAGAACTTACACAAGCACAATAAGGGAAATCCTGTTCCATTCGTTGTACTGGCGCTGTACCACCGAAGTGACTTCTTATGTAATGCACACAGATGTTTCTTTGAGACGGCAGTGTACGTGAGAAAACCTATGCACTATGGCAACGAACGAAGACTTCACCGTCAACGTGTTGCCGCGTGGCAATTTCTATGACTGAAGTATGTGATGCAAGCAGACAAACAAGGAGACGAAATTGAATAGAAGTGGTGAGCTACTGAACTGAAAAGTATTGTATTCAAAATATGGTACATATTAGTAGGACTGTAACCTCCATGAATCCACTCATGCCTCATTTTTTTTGCACAGAGAGAAAAATTAAAGCTCAAAGGTTGGGAAAGAGCAATAAAGTATGTTTACGACAGAAGAAATTGGCACAATTTTATTAAGTTCGTACCAGCTTTCTAGGAGCCAAGTCTGTTTGCCACTGCTCTCTCATATTATAGTACTTCTTTTCATGTTCTTGCATAGTGTTGCGCTCCTTCTCCAGTAACTGTTTTCTCTTTTCGTTTTGCATTTCATCGAGTTCGTTCATCTGAAAAAGGTCTCAACGATCATCAAAAACTGTTCCGAGATGTGCCATTTCTGCATACTAGAACTAGCTTGTTCCAGCGAGGGGAAAACCAGTATCAGTGTGTTCGCTCCAGAAAATTACCGGATCGTGACAGGGAAGGATGGTAAGTCGAAGTAATGATAGGAGATGTGTGCCTACTGATGTATCTCTAGAATGCAATAACGAGCCCGTCTCCTATGCTTGCTATAGACAATTCTGAAAGGTGCATCGGAGGTTCTTCGGGAGGCAGCATAACCACATCCGAGACAAATTGAGCGTAAAACTGCTTAGAATGTAAGACAAATTCAATCAAATCACAATCGAATTGCAGACATGCACGTGCATTGAACTGCACGGAATGAGGCTAAGGACATTTCTGTTGAACTACGGTGCTACATTTGAAGCAGCCTTACGCCCAAAATTCGTATTGATTGTGGATATGCCCCACCGATGAAAATCTGTGAAACTTCGTTAGAGAGAAGTGCAGCAAATATTGAAGATTGATTCGCAATCGCAGCCTGAATACGCATCATTCGAATCTTAACAAAACACTTACTTCAAGCTAAGACCCTTTCAAGGTTAGTGGGTCGTAACAATTCTGGGTATACGATACAGGAGTACCATGCCGGCTATGATAAGACTGAGCGGTGAGGATCACACCGCTCCTTCTTTCTACACAGATTCCACAGTATTATCGAGATTGAGGAGAAAGGTAATTACCCATCCAAAATTTGTAGTTCATGCATAACACAAACAAGAACAGCCATCAATCAATTCTCAGAAAGAAACATTATTCCAAACAACTCTCTATGTTGACGATTCGTCTTTCAATACAGCAGTCAAGAGTTTACTGTCCGATTCTGTTGATAAAACTGAAAAGGGTTGATGTCCGAGACTAACAAGGGAGGTCGTTCAGGGCGTGGTGCGCTTTTCGAAAACGGTTTTTTGCATATTGTAGGGGCTCATGCAAGGACCTGAAAAGTGTGCTTCATTTTCGCTGCGCGCTTCCAGGAAAGGTAAAAAACGAGTGAAAAAATCTTTGGAATCTGCTTCGTTCTGGGCCTCTATGCGGCGTAGGTCACTTGCAACTTTGACCAGTTGCTGAGTGGTCGAAAAATCGCCGCGAATGACTTCCAACTTGGGTCACGTGCTCAAGGGTGAACGGCTTCTTGCAATGGTTTCTTCAACGATTAGAGCGTACGCAGCGGCAACGATCGGATGGCCTAGCGGAGAGTGGAGGATTCGCAATCGGACAGTGAGGGTGGGTTGATGGTTCGACTCCCCTTGAGTTGCGACTTTTTGCATTTTTTTGTTTCGCTGTTCTCGCCTTCCACTTGTGTCTGCACGGGAAACTCGGATATTTGCCATTTATTGTCACATTTTCAGTAGCCGTACCACGTGAGTCAGTGCTATTCATCTATCTCGATTTTCATACCATTGAACAAGATTGTTGATCTTAATGGGCAAGACAGTGGATCATGATCGCGAATATAGTAACTTCTGGTGTGGTGTCAATTATAGACAATTTGGGGCCACATCTTTCCACTGAATTCGTTATGTACACCAATATAGGGAACGTTCAGCGCTATTCTGTCGCCAAATTGCGTGGACGCCAAGAACATGTGTCATATTAGGTTGGCCGATAAGTAATGGCCGTTTTTTTCAATTGAAAAATTTGTTCCAAAAGTGAACTGTTTTGCAAGCAAGCTTAATATCGTTTAATAGCAAACTTCTCGTAGTATTAGAATATCAAAACAGCTTCGGTTGAGGGAAGAGTTTTTGTGGATTTTTCAGTCGTTGAAGTTGAAAGTGAAGTCGGCGAAAATTAGCACTTCGACAACTGCCTCTATTTACGTCTACTCGAAGTGCTAAAATCGCTTAAGCTGCTCCATACATTCGGAAAAGGTTGAGGTAGAAGTCTCAGCAAGGGAATCTCAATAGGACGCTTTGGAACTAATTTCAAGAATTTCAAAGTTGGCAACCTTCACCTTGCCAATATTGGGCAGGCTCACGTCTGTTCCACCTGAAATTTCATGCTAATAGTTGAATTAATTGAATTTGAATTTGATATTCTAATACTACGAGAAGTTTGCTATTAAACGATATTAAGCTTGCTTGCAAAACGTTTTCACTTTTTCTTATTTTGGGAGTGGATAAACAAATTTTTCAATGGAAAAACTGGCCATATACTTATTAGCTAGAACAATGGTAAAGGGCTGCTGCTATATTAGGGCTTGTCGCATTAGTTCTTATATACGACTTTTACGTGATATAGTGTCTTCAAAAAGGACCAGCTCGGAGCTATTTAGAGTATGCACCATACCATTCCTGCTCGACGCCAGCGCTCAGCAGCTTGTCGGTTCAATCCTATCCAGAACTGACGGAGAGCTTGCGGACTGAAGATGTTTCGATCTGAGCGCCCTATTATGCGACTGGTCCTTTGTTCTCGACTTTTTTTCCGTCACAGGCATTAGCGAATTGCAGAGTGGCTGACAGCATAATCAGTCAGAAGGCACGCGAGGTCAGGGCATTGTACTGGAGGTCGAGAGGCGACATCAGCATCCGATTCTCCAGCTCTGCCTGGTCGCTATTGCAGGTGTGAAGTCGGGCCTAGTTGTCAATGGTGAATAAGATCTTCGCATTCTTCACTGTAGTACGGTCGATCCTGATCTGTTCAAATTTCTGCAGTCCTGGTCACGTGGGAACCGTGACAGTGACGGAATTGAAAAAAAATTGTCCTTCTCAGCAGCCCTCAAGTAAATGCCATGCGTATTTATGAGACACAACAGGACAGGCTCAGAACGTTGTTTGTGTGGTGAAGGTTCGGCCTTTGGGTGGCCTTTCTGTAGCCTGTTCTCCTTTTGCTCGAGACCCCGAGCTGCCGCTTCCTCACAGAGTTTCGTTAGAGGACACTTTTCATCTCCAATGTTGTCATCGCTGTTGAGAATGTGAGGTCTTTGTGAAGTGAAGGAGAGAAGTGTTAGCGTGGTACCTCTCCTCGAGAGGTCCATAATGCGGACAGTCATGTGGATCCATCGAGCAGCTTTGCTATCTTGCGAGCTTCTAGTCCACGTGACAACCGTTCGAATGATCATGCCTAAGCTGATGGTTACGCATTGCTCTTAAGTGGTTTGAGGTAACGCGGATCCTCCTCCCGTGAACGTTGAGTACTTCCAAACTCCAACTCATCTGAATGCGACCTAGCTCGAACATATTCGAGAGCAAAAATCCCTTTCTTTAATTGTTCGAAACCAATTCTTGATAGTCATTTATGAGATTGCGTCTCACGGTATGTATTCCCCAGTTTTGGTTATGGGGTTCTTGAATTTCAGCCGAAATCGTGGAAGCAAAACTCCAAACAGTTGGCGCAGGTGTTCGTTTGTGGTCACAAGTGCAAAATTGTGCGACTGTGTACATGCAGTATGGCAAGTCGCGTGTTATAGCTAGTGTAATGAAATGAGTTACAATGTACAGTCACGCCAACTGATTAAACGTAATGCCAACATCCATTGTGCGATTACGAAATAGGAGTAGAGATTCAAAACACGGTGCTATAAGAACTTATGCACATATGAATAAGTGCTAGTCGAGTCCCTGGACCTAATAGTAATGGCATTTTCAATCGAAAAATTTGTTCCAAAAGTGAAAACTGTTTTGCAAGCAAGCTTAATATCGTTCAATAGCAAACTTCTCGTAGTATTAGAATATCAAATTCAAATTCAATTAATTCAACTATTAGTCATGAAATTTCTAATAGTTCAGGCAGTTTCGAAAGCGTGTATTTCTTTCGACTTCACTTTCAACTTCAACGCGACTGAAGATATCTACAACACTTTTCCCTCGAACGAAAGCTTTTTAATTGTTCTATAGTACTACGAAAAGTTTGCTGTCAAAACAGATATTACTTGCCTTGCATAAACAGTTCCTTTTTGGACAATTGAAAAAACGTACTTAATATGTCATATGCAAACTAATATTTGTGCATAAGGGCCACTGTTACCCCAACATAATCATTTTCGAATCAAAACGAATTGTTTTGACCTTTGGCTTGCGTACTGGTGTTGTTAGAGGTGGTCGGTCTCAATACTGTCATGGTGGATTGTGCAGACATTGTTGGGGGCATTACGGCAGTTACTGATTAGAAGTAGGGCGGTAGCCTCGCCCGATGTATCGCCTGGCATGTTAGCTGCGGGTAAATGTGACACAGTTAAGTGCCTGTAAGTGCTAGCTGACTTGCTGACCTTCCTAGCAGAGCCTTTCAAAGACGTGAGAGATAACGCGATGCAAATTCATTCCTACCTAGTGAGAACTATTTTACAAGAGCATGACACTTTAACACGATGAACGATTACATGAAAGCAGGGCAAAAAACTTGCCTACAGCTACACCCCATAGCATTTCCAGCGTACGTACTACACTGGTGGATTGTTCCGTCTCGACTTCCTGTCGACTCTACTGTGGATGGTTTCTTAACGCTGGCTCGGCACCAACGAAACGGTTTTTCAAACAACGTCAGTGGCAATCACGCCTACATCTGCACTCGTTTCACCGTCAACCATGAGATACTCACTACTTCACTTCACCTCAGAGCACTTTTTTCCCCCCTGTTTTCAGGTTACGAACCTTCCAGGGTCGTGTTACTACACTGCAACCCCCGTTCCAGCTCCTCCACCTCTCTCCCCTATTCACTGCCAACAATCCTTAGCTTGTTCCCCATCTCCCCCACCTCTCTCCCCTATTCAGCGCCAACAATCCACACCTTCCTCCCCAGCTCCTCCCCTTCTCTCCCCTATTCAGCTCGGTATCCTCATAGGAGTACACCATCCTCCGTTGAGTTGCCTCATCGAAGGTCTTCGAAAACTCAATTGTGAAGCTGTTAATAATAACGATAATTATAATAATATTAAGACGTAATAAAGTGTTTCATTTAATCGTTCAACTCGATATTGTATTCGCATTAGAGCCGCTGAGGTCAGCAGTCGCCTCATGCAACTTAATGAGGTCACACCCCAGGCGAGACAGCAGTCGCCGCATGCAACTTAATGAGGTCACACCCCAGGCGATAATTAAAAGGGCGAGATAGGCTCCGCCCTATTCTACAGTAAACTTACCGTATACCCGCCCAACAATATCTGCATACCCATACGTCATCGCTGTTACGAAGATGTGAGACTCCGCTCACACTGCCGACCAAATGGTCGGTCACCTACAACCCGAAAAAGTCAAAAAATTTTTTGCTCAAAACTTGCTCCTAGGGGTAATCGACAGTCCTGATCACGATTCTAGACTTTATTTTGGCCCAGTGCCATCTGGCACCAGCATAGCGCCGAAGAGCTGAGTCTGTGCATACTAACGAATTCGAACGAAAAAGCAGTTTTGCTCCATAAAAGTAGGATTGTTCAGTTTATCGTGAATGTTTTTGTTAGGACCAAATATTTAGACATGGACCCAAAAAATGAAAAATTGTAGAAAAGCAAAATTTTGTCCTCGGTGGGATCCGAACCATCGACCTATTTTTTACGTTTTTTTTTCCTAGAAGCGCGCAGCGAAAATGAACCTCAGTTTTCTGGTCCTCGTATGTGCCCCTACAATATGCACAAGACCATTTTGAAAAAGCTCACCACGCCCTGAACGACCTCCCTTGTAAGACCAGTGCTTCATTCCGCTGGTAACACTGGCAACAGCTACATGGCCGTCATTTCATGGGTGTATATCGGATGGTGCGCCGCGGCCGTACTTGCCATACGTAGCAGGCCTTCGCATACCGCATTTTGCTCTGGTCGACTCCTCCGCATCAATCTCTTGACTGACGTGAGTGCTCGCGTTGCGTATCGGTGGCCTAGTTAATCAGCCTTCTGTTTCTAACCAGGCAAGGTCAACAGGTCAGCCCGGCCATTTCCAATGGGTGCACACCGTTGTACGCGTCTTCAGACGGTGAACTCAAATCTGTCTTCAGAATTTGCGGAACGATTCTCTGAGCGGAGTTATGGAGGGATTTATCCCCTCGTGGTTCTTTCACATGGTATCGCGAGGAAACGTGGAAGCGTCTTTACATTAATGTATGGGCTCACTTGGAACGTGAGAGTAGAGCGCAACGGATAGCGAGCGGGTTTCCTAGGCAAGACGTCGTGGGATCGGATCCCGGCAGGTGGTTTTTTTGCATTTGTCCAAGAACATAGGCCGACAAAGCTTCTAACATCTCTGCTCGCCTGCACTACCTTGTAAGGGAACCTGCGATCAGTTTTTCACGAAAGTGTAGACTCCATTGTGGCCTGAAAGAGTGTTTTGCTTGTACCCCTCGTAACACGTGTCACAAGGGTTTTTGCAATGAAATACCATCATATTCATGTTCAGCGGGTCAAATTACCCCTGGGGACAAGTTTCTAGCCGAATCTGATATTTCGACCTCACTTGGAAAATGTGGGCTATTCCATGGGTAATTAGCAGCAGATTGGAGCTCACCTGCCATCGATGACTGGTTTCGGGATGGAATTTCCTCCTAGTAATCAGGAAAATGATGTAGACGGCACGAATGAGTAAGCCAGGTATTGCTTCTTTGCGGAAGGACAGATTGAAGAGTTATTTCAGCTCGAAGTTAGTCATCACCAGTATGCTAGTCGTAGTATCGCTGTTGGCTATCAGTCAGCCATGACTATCCATACCCCATTTTTTCGAAGTTGAGTCAGAACCTCAGATTTCGCTAAGGTGACGTCTCCTAGGGGTTATTTGACCCCCTGAACACGAATATGATACCTATTTTGCGCGAAGAGCGCTGTGAGTCGCGCTACAGGTGCCAACGCTTCGGCGCCAGCGCGCCCGGAAGAAGAAAAACAGTAAAGAAAACCTCCATAACTCCGCTCAGAGAATCGTTCCGCAAATTTTGAAGACAGTTCTGAGTTCGCCGTCTCAAGGCGAGTACAGTGATGTACACCTCACTGGAAATGGCCCGGTTTACCTGCTGACCTTTCCTGGTAAGCACTTTGTCGTCTTTTTTCGCACTCATTTCTCTATTTAAATGCTGTTTAGCTACCTAGAAGTAGCCCTGTCATGAACATTTTTGAGTTGTGATATCAACTTCCAAGAAGCTTGCAGTGTATAAAGTAGCCCCCTGCATGGTGAGTCTATCCCATTTGCTTTATTTCAGCATGCTCCAAATCAGACATGTTAGCTTTATCACACTTTGTTACAGTTTTTGCGTTCCCGGTTCGACATCCTGTAGTCTCGACTCTTACTTTTAAAGGCAGCGTCCGCGATCAACCAAAGTGAAAAAACCCTCCATTGAAAACGAACGCGGAGTCCGCAATCACAGCAGAAATCCCACTCTTGCGGCTCGAAATCGATTGGTTGACGAGGGCGGAGTCAACAGAGCCGGGCTGACGCCTCCTGTCCTGTTAATCCCGCCCCGACTGGTTGACAGTTATCAATGCTTGCTGGCATTGATATACGCTGAATTTCTAGAGTTCCGAGGCGGCGACGTGTATTGGAGAACTCACCAGAAGTTTGCGAAACTCGTCCACATGCCTTAAATTTCATAGGGTCTTATTTCACGCTCTTCCACACCTTTTTCCTGCTTTTTTTGATTAGTGCTTCATTGGCCACCTGTTCTAGCAAATGTGACCCCTGAAACCTGCCAAAGTCCATCGCGGGCGCTGTCTTTAACTCGTTGCAAGTCAGCCATTCGAATCAATCAGTCAGTCTAATCAGTCTCATGCTGGTCATGTACATTCGTTTTCTTTTCTGGCCAGAGAATTGCACAGAATAAGCGGAAAAATGGTATGAACATGCGCGCAATATGGGAGGAGTGAGAAAGTTGTTGCTGCCAGAGATCCGAGCGTTCAGTGTCATACTTTACACAACAGGAAAATGAATATGCATAGAGGGAGACTGTTGTCAAGGACCGATTGACAGCCAAAATATTGGAAGTCCTAAGGACTCTGAAGGCTCTGGGCCTTCTGTTCCTCAGATGGTTTGGCTTATCCTCGAATTGTCACTGTATTACCCAGTACACCACTGCCTTGAGATTTCATGTCTCTCTCGGACATAACAAATGAGAAATGGGTACATAGCGCCATCTTCTTCCTTTCTGGCTATAAAATGTGGAATACCAGTCTTTAATAATTCCAACTCACAAAAAATATGAGACTGATTAGCGAGGGGTCATCGGCAGAGAAGCGCGAGGCATACGTAATGGGCGGAGCGTGCGTCGAGGTGGGCGGGGCCGGTCTTGAGAATTCTTCAAGCGGTTCCAGAGCACTCCAGGCCTCCTCTGTGATACGGCCCGGCCTTTGCGGGGCGTGGTCCATCGCGCCTACCTGCATTCGTATGATCAAATGCTCGACTAATACCCGGCTTTTCTCTCATCTGTCCACTTGATCAACGCTCCTTACCACCATTCCATACACCGTAATAGTGTTGAAAATAGCAGGTATGATGTGGAATATGAACATGCTATTGGTCAAAGAATGTTGACCATCTGTTCAAATAAAGGAAAAGCCGGATATAGGTGGGTATTGAAATGTGTGGGAGAAGATAAGTGCGGCGGAGCGCCCGCTCAGCGAAGCCGTTCTGTATCTTAGGAAGGAAGCGCGCCGGCGTCAGCGGGCGAAGTCGGCTGGTCTCAAATAATTCATTAGCGGCCATCTTCTGGGTAAAAAATACGGTTTTCGAAAGCACCTTAAAAATGACGCATCTGCGTTTCTCGGAACGCGACCAAAAAGTTCTGGAAGCGAGGAAATCACTCTTTGCTTGGTTGTTGGCATTAGTTGTCGATAAAGACGGTACGCATATTGTCGATCGATATTGCACGATCGATAACGAAGTAGATTAGCGCGAAAAAAAGTCCGGAGACGTGACGACTTTTGGGACACCTTGATATACAGTAAGGAATGACTGACAGCACTATAACCAGCGTTGTCCTGGAAGTATCTCACGAAAATATTCTTGAGATAGATCTACAAATGGATAGTAATCGATACTGCTTCGGAAAATCTGCGTTTCAATATAAGGGAACCTTTTTTCGGCTGAGACGCTATAATTGAGATCTCAAACCACTCAACAGATATGTACTTGAACTTCACTGTATTGAGTGAGATAAAGACAAAAAGATAAAGAGACAACAAATTTACCGCCAATTGATGCTTTTGCTTCAGGTGAGCAATTTTCCTGGCGCTTTTCAAGTCATGTTCTCCAATAGCGTTTCTGATTCGCACATTTTCCTGCTCATCGAAGCGTCTGAGCTTTTCGCTCATTTCACTCGGTGTCATTGACTGAAAACTAGCAGAGATGAACTTCAGCAGAACTGAAAAAGAACTAGTAAGAAGGCGAAAAAATCGCAACTCTTCAGTGGATCATTATCATTTCCTTCGAACGAGCACGTGATTTCGTTCTTTGCAGTTAAATTATGTTAGGGAGAAACCAACGAAAATTCTTGGAGTAAGGGCCTCAACCCAATAAGACACCTATGGGATCTCTGGAGCGTCGGTCAGCAAGATCAAGTCTACCATCGAAGATGAGCATTAGTAAACTCACGCATGGTCCAAGAAAAGTGAATAGCATTCCACCCTGAAGCACCCTTCTAAGCTTTGTGGAGTCAATGACACAAATAATAAAGGCTATCATTAACTCTTGTGGCTACCCAATCCTACCATCCGTAATTCGCTAAGTATGTCTGTCAGTGTGTGTGTGTGTGTGTGTGTGCGTCCGTCTGTCTGTCACGAAATTCATAGCACCCGTCGCAGTAAGCGTGGAACGTTGGTTCCAAGAAGTGATATAGGGGGTGGGACGGGAACAATTGGCGGGTGACAGAAAGTGATAACAGTTGATAAGATACGATAAGCGGCCTCGGAAGGGACGGTCATCAAATTCGCAACGCAGTTTACAGCAACAATGGAACATTGCAAAGAAATGATGTAGGGGATGGAACGGGAACATTGTTGGTGGGTGACAGAAAGTGATAACAGCCGATAAAATACAATAAGGGGCCGCAGAAGAGGAAGGCCACTAAATTCGTAAGCAGGTTACAGCAACAGTAGGATCTTAGGTCTCGAGAACTGATATAGGGTGTGGGAAGGGAACATTATTGGCGGGTGACAGGAAGTGATAGCAAGATAGGATCCAAAGTGACAAGTTACCATGGGATAATCCGGTAAATCGCTCACAAGGACAATGCGATTGATATGACCCAAGTATCACGATCTCAATGTTTCAACACAACTCATTCCTAAGCACTTATCAGTAACGACATCATGTACGACCGCTAAGCTAGCTCTATTCCAAATGCATGGTTTGTTTACAGAGATGTTATGAACAGCAGCAAGTGACTCAATCACTCCTACCACAATTATTAGGTCATCCCATTCAAAAGTGCCGATGATTTTCTTTATTTGAATGCATTTCGGGAACACCATTACACACAACTACTGGTCCGGCGCAGGTCAAATTTGAGCAGCGCACTTTCCTCTTATGACGTCTGATTTGAAAATCCGGCGCTGATTTTCACCACTCGGGCTTCTTTTCAATTTCTCGAGAACTTCTTCTGTGGGTAGGTTCGCCAAATTTCACAGATACATAGCTAAAGGTACTAGCTTCCAAATGGTATAGTAGCCCGCTGCCCTATCCCCTTTGCTTTTCTGCCATTCCTCTATATGTCTCGGCACTTTTGAATGGGATGACCTAATAATTTTCGACCAGCAACCTTAGTTTTTGAGAGTGGAGAATGCATGAAGCAGTATGATGCTTCAGCGGCTAATCTTACAGGCTGCTATATTCCCGTGTAGGTTATGAACGTACCAGTCGGATCGCTGGCTAAGGCCGGCTCCGCCTCCTTCTGTGATGCGGCGGGCGCTGCTGCTGCTTCTGCGTCTTGACAGGGAGGGCGCTGCTTTTCAGTCTTGGCTGATGCAGATCCTTTTGAACAACCTGCTTGGACAACGATCCATAATCTAGCACGCGGCAAATCCGGCCGGCGAAGTACGGCCTTGACACAGAAGGAGGAGCGCCCAGCGACAGCTGGACAATCAGAAACAATGAGTGTGGAACTGTCGCTGTTTGTTGCGTTTCTGTTTAAAACTTGAGTTGTTTTCAGTTCAAGGCTGAAGAAACGCGTAAGATTTGTGGTTTGACCTGAGTTTTCTATGGGTTCTGTATGTGATAGCAATCGTGAGGTATGTTGCGGACAAAATTATCACAGCGGAAGACGTTGCATACTTGCATACTAATTCGGAGGCTCTCTTTGAACATATGGCTTCGAGTTTTCGCTTCATTTCGCAACATCTTCGGAAGCTTCTTCCTATCCAGGGCAAGTGCACGAACAAGCTCCTCCTCCTCTTCCTGAAATTGAATTGAGGTAATGAGATGGCATAAAATGTTTCGCTGATGGAAAAATGATGGACTGGAAAGTCAATAAAACGTTGAGTTTAATTTAGCGGCATAGTCGTGGACTGAAACCACGCGTTTGACGTGACGACGTGGCGAAAACTCAAGAATACTTCTAATGGTGGTCATAAGCAAACAATCGCAGAGTTGACGAGAACACGCAAAGGGTACCTGGTTGAACTTCAGAGCTTGTGCCAACTCTTTCTGATGTCTTGCAAGCATCTGTGTGCGGAGCAGAAAATACTCATCTTTGAACAATTTTCGATGCAACACAAACCTAAGAAAGGACGAGTTTCTCACAGAATTCTGTGAACACGAGTGCGTTCATAGTTTGTGTAAGCGTCCTGGACGTTTGGAGCGTACATCAGCGTACACTAGCGTACGCCACCACTTTAAGCGTTGAGGAAATAATAGTCATGGGTTCAGCGTTTCGAGCGTATGCCAGCATACCCTAGAGTGCGCCACCGCTTTCAGCGACTAGAAAAGAATGCATATTTCTCCGGCGTTTGAGCATTTGGCAAGATTCTGAGCAGCGTACGCTCAAAATGCTGCTACCTACACTTTCCTAGTCAGTGAAAACGCTAGATCGATACCTATGCTTCCGCAGTCGCTCAAAAGGGTCAAAACGCTGACGTACGCTCAGAACGCTCAAATGCTGACGCAAGGTATAAACGCACTCTAAAAGGAAAACTTGAACAAAGAAGAATCGTACACCCACTTCTCTCCCATTTGCTTTTCTTCCAACTCCCAGTCACTGTTCTCCTTAGCTCTCAATAATACATGTTTTTGCATTAGGAACTGACGTTCAAGAGCAGCCATTTTCTCCTTGAATATTCAACGTCAGCTTCGATGGCAGTTAAGAAACTACAGAAAGTAACCTTGTGCTTCTGCGTCAGTCGAGCTAGCGTGGCCCCGGCGTTCTTTCGAAGCTGCATCATGAAATCAGCTTCCTTGAATGGAACAAAATGAAAGCTCGAGCCCTACTTCGCACTTACCAGAGGTCGTTCAGGACGTGGGCGCTTTTTGAAAACGGTTTTTTGCATGATGTGGGGTCACGAGCCTAGGAGTACCAAACTGACGTTCATTTTTTCTGAACGCCTCTGGGAATACCAAAAAAGGAGTGAAAAAGATGTCTGTATAAACCGATCGTTTTTGAGCCTCTATGGGCTCTAAATCACTTGCAACTTTGACCAGTCGCTGAGTGGAGGGTCCTTATAAAGGTACTATAGGAATCGAGGAGGAAAGTAGTCGCAAATGGGGTCTTACTTGAGGCACGTGATTGAGAGTGAGCGGCTCTGAGCGGCTCGTCGGAATGGTTTCTTCAACGATCGGAGCGGTGTTCAGCTACAACGATCGGATGGCCTAGTGGATAGCGTGGAGGATTCTCAATCGGACAGTGAGGGTGGGGTTGATGGTTCGACTCCCCTCGGCTTGCGCGTTTTTGCATTTTTTATTTTCCGTTGTTGTCGCTTCCATATATGTCTGTTTAATGAATTTTACTCGGATATCTGCCATTTATAGGCACATCCTAAATAGTTATACCCCGTAGTCGGTGCTATTCAGCAATTTCGATTTCACATACCATTAAGCAAGAACTTGTCTGAAAGTTGAGCTTTATGTTATTCGGTGCCCTGATCACGACTATGGCATTTACTTTCAGCTCTAGTGCCATTTATCCCCAATTTGGAGCCACGTCTTTCTCCCACTGGAGTCGCTATGTACACAAGGGACTTTCAGGGCCATTCTGACGCCAGATTGCGTTGACGTCAAGAATAAGTGTCAGAATCGTGATCAGGACCATCGATTACCCCTATAGGCAAACTTTCAGCCAAAAAAATTTTTTTGACTTTCTTAGGTTGTGTATTGGGTTATGCTCTCACTCTGTTGAAGTCGTACTTTTCCAGGTTACCGGAGCCCCATTCATTGGTACGGAGACATAAAACTAACAACAACGATAAACTCATCAAAAGAAAAAAAAAACGAAACGGTTATCATTCTTCCAGGTGCATTTGAAAAAGTGAAGGAAATCGGATGAGTCTCTTGGAAGGGAGGACGACATCTTCGTTGAGCAAGCAGTCGCTAGGGGTCGACAAATGTCCAGGATGGTTTTTCACTTGTTCTGCGGCCACCCATGCCCATGCCAAGTATGAATGGACCTTATGAGCACCAATCCGCGATACGGCTGCCCGGCGGCCCACCACGTCATCGTTACGTCATCACCGCTCCAAAGGTGTGAGACTCCGGTCATCATTGCCGACCAAATGGTCTATCACAACTCAAGAAAGTCAAAAAAATTTTTTTGGCTGAAAGTTGCCTATAGGGGTAATCGATGGTCCTGATCACGATTCTGACACTTATTCTTGACGTCAACCCAATCTGGCGCCAGAATGGCCCTGCAAGTCCCTCAATGTACATAGCGACTCCAGTGGGAGAAAGACGTGGCTCCAAATTGGAGATAAATGGCACTAGAGCTGAAAGTAAATGCCATAGTCGTGATCAGGGCATCGAATAACATAAGCTCAACCAGACAAGTTCTTGCTTAATGGTATGTGAAATCGAAATTGCTGAATAGCACCGACTACGGGGTATAACTATTTAGAATGTGCCTATAAATGGCAGATATCCGAGTAAAATTCATAAACAGACATATACGGAAGCAACGGAAAATAAAAAATGCAAAAACGCGCAAGCCGAGGGGAGTCGAACCATCAACCCCACCCCACTGTCCGATTGAGAATCCTCCACGCTATCCACTAGGCCATCCGATCGTTGTAGCTGAACACCGCTTCGATCGTTGAAGAAACGATTCCGACAAGCCGCTCAGAGCCGCTCATTCTCAATCACGTGCCTCAAGTAAGACCCCATTTAGGACTACTTTCCTCCTCGATTCCTATAGTACCTTTATAAGGACCCTCCATTCAGCGACTGGTCAAAGTTGCAAGTGATTTAGAGCCCTAGAGGCTCAAAAACGATCGGTTTATACAGACATCTTTTTCACTCCTTTTTTGGTATTCCCAGAGGCGTTCAGGAAAAATGAACGTCAGTTTGGTACTCTAGGCTCGTGACCCCACATCATGCAAAAAACCGTTTTCAAAAAGCGCACCAAGTCCTGAACGACCTTCCTGGTTAGAAGAACTGCACTGTACCCTTAGTTGATTCTCGTGTCCCATCTGATCCTTCTTCAATCTGAGGGCATCCTTTCTTTCATGACGAGGTAGCATATCTATTTCCTGCTTCAATATTTTCATTTCCTGCTTGAGACGTTCTTTGAAGGCGCGCAAGTCTTTTTCCTGAAGGAAATGACGAGTTTTTAGTTTGAAGTGAAGATAATCACTCACGCATTCTACTTTGCTTTCATTAGGGGAGTGACGTGAGTTAGAGGATTTCGATCACGGGAGGTCAAGTGGAGGAGTGACGAACGAGAAGATTGGGCTATTCGTCAGAAAGGTCAAGATGAAGAAGAAGCTGTAAATATCCTACTATTAGGTCCGGAAAGTTCTCAGCGTTCTTGTGCTTACCATTTTTGTACATTCATTGCTGATTAAAACTCATTCTCCCTTGCGTCTCAGTAGTACATCCTGAAGAGAATTTTTTGCGCTATCTGATGGTATAATTGCCGTTTCACCATTGCTTGATAAACCCCTTTTCCCAAGACTTTTTGAAGCATGTCAAAAGAGCAACTTCGGACGATATTTTTCTTCAACTACAAATTGGGTCAATCCGCAGTCGAGACAGCTCGACAAATTAACCAGGTGTGGGGGCCCAATAGTGTTGGAGAAAGCACCGTGCGACAATGGTTCGACAAATTTCGTTCTGGAGATTTCAGCCTTGAAGATGAACCTCGTAGCGGTCGACCTAAAGCAATACCTGACGAGGATTTGAAGGCGTTTGTGGAGGCTGACCCATCCCAAACAGTTCGAGAGATTGCAGAAAAGCTAGGCGTTGGCAAATCCACTGTTGCAGATGGTCTGAAACGCATTGGGAAGGTGAAAAACTCGACAAGTGGGTGCCCCACAATTTGAGTGACCGGCAGAAATTGGCACGTCTCGAGGTTTCTTCTTCACTGCTTTTGCGCAACAGAAACGACCCGTTTTTGGACCGAATTGTCACCTGTGATGAAAAGTGGATCATGTATGATAACAGGAGACGTTCCGGACAGTGGTTGGATGCCGACGAACCACCGAGGCAATTTCCAAAGCCGAATCCTCACGAAAATTATGGTCACAGTGTGGTGGTCATCGGCTGGTGTGATCCACTATAACTTTTGTCACCAGCCAAACCATCACAGCAGAATCCTACTGAAGAAATCGACGAAATGTACCGAAAATTGCGTCAGCTGCAGCCAGCACTTGTCAACAGAAAGGGTCCGATTCTTTTGCATGACAACGCCCGCCCACACGTTTCACAAATCACTATCCATAAATTGAACGAATTGGGGGTTGAAGTTCTACCTCACCCGCCATATTCTCCAGACCTTTCACCAACCGACTATCACCTTTTCAAACATTTTCAGAACTTCCTTGCTGGAAAATACTTCATCAACCAGGACAAGGCAAAAAAGCCTTCCTGGACTTCGTGGATTCTCGACCACCCAGTTTCTCCTTGATGGGATTTCTCGACTGGTGTCACATTGGCAAAAGTGTGCTGATTCGAACGGTGCTTATTTCGATTAAATCCGATGAGTATTAAGAAAGTTACGATCGTTTAAAGTGAAACACTCAAAACGCTGAGAACTTTCCGGACAACCTAGTAGTAGTAAGTACATCAATTATAAAAATGGATAAGAGCAATGGAAATGGATAAGAAATGGAAGAGAAACAAATAAGACATATTCGGATTGAGGCCTCTTTCTATAGTGAGACGTATTAGATTAAAAGTATACTGTACTGTTATCGCGGTGTGCTTACCAGCTTTTACAGTCGTCATCCTTGCACTTGATAGTCAATGTCAGTGCGGCTGCGTGCGGCGCGGTCGCCCGCACCCGTACTGCACCAATCGTTGAACCAGGAAGTGACATTACTGTATTATATCCTTCGTGTTACTCGTTTTCTATCACTTTTTGTCGCATACGCGTTTCAACGAAAAGGCTGAGAAGGCTTCAAACAGTGTGCACGCTCCTTCTCGCCGACACGCCCCTATCAAGTGCAAGGATGACGACTGTAACTACCTTATGGGCACCATCGCTTCAAAATGCAGGGTGGTGCGACGCAAAGTTAAATATCATCTCGATTCTAACCTAGGTTTGAGCCGTGAAGCTTTTCTCGTCTATGTGAGCGGCCAGTCGGAAGACAACTATCAGTTGGAAGAAACTTTTTCGAAGAGTGAGGGCTGCACTGTCATCTTGGAGGCAGACTGTGTGGACAAATCTTCCTTCTGATCGACAATTCGCATCACTCCCAGCCTCTGCGTAGTGCTTTGCCGTTGTTGCAACGACGTCATACAGTAGCTTCACCAACTCCCTCAAGCTGACTTCACATGGACATGCAGATCTCATTCCGTCTCCATAAGGGTAAGCTCCCACTTTGAAGCATTGGTTTCGTGAAAGATTGTCCGATGATGGGGACATCGTCCCGATGATTGGGACATCGTCCCTCTGTAGCTCCTTTATTTATACTTCGGCAATAAGGATACAAGTGAGTGGTACTAATTGGAACAGCATAACAAGGTATAACTGTTCACATTATCTATCACACCTCCTCAGATTGTGGGCAGGTATTTTGAATAAAAACTATGACAGAACTTCCCCACCAGCCTAATATTACAGGCAGGGAGCTCAGAGCTCAGTGTCAACTGCGGTAGAGGTGCGCAATATGTCTGCCAATAGACATGTTGAAAAAATCAACAGAAAAAAAATCGGGAAAAGTCGACAACTTTTGTAGAAGAGAAGTACACCCCTTGCTGTTTTTCAAACAAGCATGATGCGCTAGGTTGGTCGCGCTCACTCTAAAAGAAAGGGAGTGAAGGGCTCAGTGCGAAGATATGCCGTCACAGTGAGCGCCAGGTTCTCCATGTGATGCACGGTCTGACGCAAACAGAGCAGAATTAAACTCTCTTCTCTACTGCCGCTCAGGAATCTGCAGTTCTGCCTCATCCGGAGGTGACAAGAACATTGAAAAAGTTCAGATGTACAGTGTTCATACAGCGTAGAACGATGTATGAACACTGTACAGCCGAACTACTTCAACTTTGACCCTTTTTCATATCATTACAACGGTTACAACTGAGATGTGTCACCTTGTTGAGAGAATCATTGTTAAAAGACAGGATTTAGTTAGAGGGACTTGATGTGTGCAATTGATGAGTGGTATAAACTGTTAACGAATTTTCTTTCTGCATTTCCGTTCCTTCTTCTGCTCAAACAGCTACAGTAGCGCCCCAGTCCTGCATAGGATATGCTCTTCTACGACGTCAGGAGTTGCCTCTACCGATGAGGGGCCATCTAATCTCGTCAGGGAATCAGGACGTCATCAGATTAATCGGAAACCCGGAAACTCCCCCACCCAACGACACAAGGACTGCCTCTTCGTCTGCTCGTATAATTGTCGGACTATTGCATCGGATGCTGATCTTCCGAACACTTTTGCTGAGGAGTCGTCAGATCAAGTACGATGTTATCGCTATACAAGAAACGAAGGGCAGAACGGAAACCATTAGAAAAACCGATCACAATGAGCTGCTTATTGTCGGAAACTCTATGTTCGAGAAGCCGACTGGACGACGATGGACCTGGGAAAGTCCAAATGGAGAAACGCGCAAGGAAATTGATCACATCCTAACCAATCGACGCTGGAGCCTATTCGACGTATCAGTACTGCCGTCATTCGATACTGGCTCAGACCACCGTTTGATACGTGCCAAAGTATGTCTCAAGAAGAAATTATTCAAGCGCGACAGGCATAGGCCCTTACCTTCGAGGACTCCCTCCTACAACAGTGAGCAATTGGAAGCTTGCATTGAGGCTCATAGCTGGAATTTGCTGGACGACCCATCAGAAGACTACAAATATCTGGTCGAAGGTCTGTCCAAGTGCGCAGAGCTTTCACGACTCGCGCGATCAGATTCCAGCCCAAGGCTCAATGATGTCGCAACCACTTTGTTGGAAAAAAGGAGGGCAATGAAAATGGATCCCTAATGCCACGCACTTGGAAAAAGTCACCATCAACAAGGCATGCCGGTTTGCCGTCAGAGAATCACTCCGAGCTTACAGAAGAACTAGACTGCTGAAGGCGGCAGAAACAAGATCGAGCATCAAACGCTGCAAACGAGATTTGAACGATCAAAGAAATGTCATTTCAGCTCTTATAGACAAGGATGGAAGAATACAAACATCTAGAAGATCTATCGAGGACATCGTTAGTGAATTCTACACGCAATTTTGTCGCTCTTCCACAAATGTCTCAAGATGCTCTTACCGCCTGCTGAAGACCCCCCTCCTATTCTGGAATCGGAAGTTGCAAATGCGATAAAAAAGATGAAGAAAGGAACTGCTCCTGGACCCGATGGCATATCTGCCGATCTTCTTCGTGCAGGAGGAAAGTCCCTTCACACACTTCTCGCAAGCACTTCAGTCATTACCTGCAATTAGGAATGATTCCAGAACAGTGGAGAGAATCGAGAACAGTTCTTCTGTTCAAAAAAGGTCAGAGAGAGGAGATTGCCAACTACCGACCTATCAGTCTGCTCTCGACGATATATAAGTCGTTCACGAAAATACTGCTCAACCGTATGGAACGCATCTTGGACGACTATCAACCACCAGAGCAGGCCGGCTTCCGCAAGAATTTCTCCTGTATGGACAACATACAGGCAGTAACACAGCTCATAGAGAGGAGCCGCGTACCATCTTCCACTTGTCCTCGTCTTTGTGGACTACAAAAAGGCCTTCGACTCAGTGGAGGTTAATGCTGTTCTCAACGCCCTTGTGCGAGCCGGAGTACCCTCTGCCTACATTCGCCTGCTCGAACAGAGTTTATCGAACACATCAACAACCCTGCAACTGTTCGAGCGCAAGGTAAAAGTACCCATTGAGAAAGGGGTACGGCAGGGGGACACGATATCCCCGAAGTTGTTCACGGCAGCACTACAGTATGCGATGTCAAACCTCAACTGGGATGACAAAGGATACTTGATTGACGGGAAAAGAATAAGCAACCTCCGTTTCGCCGATGATATCGTTTGATATCCAATAACACAGTCGAAATGGAAGATATGGTAAACGAGCTCGACATGATTGGTCAGAAGATTGGCTTGGAAATGAATATGTCCAAAACGAAAATGATGGTGAACCACTGGTGTGACGCGGGAACCGTGAAATTGGCAGGAGTTGCTCTCGAAAGAGTGGATTCCTACGTGTATCTGGGAAGAGAGCTAAACATGCTGAACAACATCTCTTCTGAAATAAGCCGCAGAAGGCGTGCAGCATGGGCAGCTTTTGGAACGATTCGTGAAGTAACGGAGCAAATTAAGGACCCTAACCTAAGAGCCTCGATATTCGACGCCACGGTGCTACCAGCGATGTGTTACGCGACCGAAACCTGGCCTGAAAACAGGACAATCACCAAGGCAATGCAAACTACGCATCGTGCACTGGAGAGATGTCTTTTGAAGGTCGGCCGCCGCCAGCAATGGCAACAAGGTCTACGGAAGTACAGACCTAAGGGAGCGGTCGAGATTGAAAGATCCGCTGCAGTATATGGCGCAGTGCAAACACCGCTGGGCTGGTCACTTGCTCCGCCGCAACGATGACAGATGGAGTCTCCGCGTCACAGAATGGCTCCCAAGGAACGCAAAACGGCCTCTGGGACGACCACCAACGCGTTGGTCCGACTCGTTTTTGAAATATTTCAGAGAACGCGGTCCACCACATTGGATGCAAGTCGCCAGAAATCGTGCGTTATGGAAGAGCTGTGGTCCCCACTGAAGATCAAGCCAGCTGAAGGACCATCAAAGTATCAAGTATTTCCGTTCAGAACTGCCCTGTGTCATTTGCCACATTTTCACATCCCACCCTGTCCAAAGTCGGGTCGCGAAGCCTGGCAGCGCACATGAAGGGGGAGTGCCTGGCGACAGCTCAACCTCCCGAGCACCCAAAATATGAATGGTACGGGAACTCTGTGAAGTTTTAGTGAAGTTTTCAAAACTCTGGCTAGCAACCATCGGTGCAGTTGGGTTGACCCATAAATGATGGTGTTCTTTTTTTTCTTAAATAAATTTTTGTACAAAAACTGAAATCTTCTCAATGTGTTCAACCGTGTTTAAACTTCTTGCTAATGCTTCCTTGCTTCTTGGTAACTTCCTGCTCCATAAAATGGCAAGATCGATCTTTTGTTCACAATTGATTTTTGTCAATTTTTACTTCATTAGAATCGAAACCGACGTTCAAGTCATCAAAATGGGTGTCGGGCCGACAAAATGGTTTCCGACACCAACTTTTCGGCGCACAAATGCAGAAGTGGTCGAAAGTTGAGATGTGTATGATTTCGGAACGATGCCTTTCAGTACGGCTCGAAAACCTCGACCTGATGTGTATCGCATCAGAGACCCTTTTGGGGATCGACTGCCTGCAGAACGAATGTTTTGAGTTGAATCTTTCCCATAAATTGAAGGTGATGCTCAGTGAGAATGCGAGAGTATTCCATGACTAACATCATTGGCATGGATTTCCGCAAATAATTCAATATTGAAATAGGTAGCGTATACGAGTGGCTCTTGCTGCGAAGTCGAAATTAAAATGTTGAATCGTTCAAACTAGACCGGTTTTTCCTTCGTCAGAGAGATTGCTTTTTGGCCGTATACTCAGCGGATGAATCTCTGCGGCCTCAGCTTTCTGAAGACATCCCCCGCGCTCAAGCAATTCATGGTCGTCCTTTCTTGTGCAAGTATCTCAGTTCTTCACTGTTATGGCGGCGGGCATTAATCGGAATTGCATGTCCTTTTTGCTGACCGCGCTCGTGCCCATAAGTAATTCTGCTCTCCTTTATTACATTTTATTCATTAGGAGCACATACAGTCAACTGCAACCCATCTCGCAAGGTAAAACGCGTAAAAATCACGAGTGATGCAATTTTCTTGGTGCAAAAGCTCGACGCACTAAAAGATGCACGCTACCGTAACCCTAAATTCGTACGCCGAGTTTTTGAAAGTTTCTTTTTGTCAAGAGTTTTCCGTCGGTGTTTTTGTTGTTTTTATTCTTTTCTTTGCATTGGATGATATCCACTACTGGGAGATGCGAAAAAGCGATTTGTGAGCCAGGGGTTGCACAGAGACCGCAGGGAGGTGTGACTGTCAGGGAGCGATTTTGTTTATGGTGTTCTTGAGGACTCTTCTTGCTTTTTTTCTTTGGGGAATTACTTATCAGCTACTGTTTCATAATTGAACAGCAACTATCCATGACACTTTAGCGCGGGAACTGTTTCTAATAAAGTGCAAAAAAGAGGGGCGTGGGAAATGTACAACATCGCCGATTTTGCGCTTCACTTGAGCGCTTACATATCATGGAATCAATATCTTCAGGAAAACTGAGCAAACCTTGTTGCACCAGTATACATCCGCAGATCATCTCATCTTTCACCGGAAACCTCAGTTTAGAGAAAATGTCATTACTTTTGGGCCTACTATATTTAATTCTTGCTCCCCTACTCGTTCCAGCCAGATTTCATTTGAAATTTTACCGCGTCTGTGGTTCTGGCTACAGTTTGGGCGACGCTAGTTTGACCCTTCGAATATGCGGCTCTTGATCGCCTGGAGCGCCAGAAGCGCCGACGCCAGAACACCTCAAAACATCGTATTCGTTGAAACATCGCCCCCAACGTTATCAAATGCCCTTGACACTACTGTTACCACAACTTGGCGTGAAAGTGCCTGGTTTGTGAGCGCAACTATATATAACCATGGTGTGACTCATGAAACTTCCCACAACATCAACGACGTAAAGGCTACATCAAAACGCATTGTAAACATGAAGAAACACGAATAGTAGACCGTGAATAATTCGTCATAGGGAAGGGCACGGTACCTGTTCATATTTCAGACGTTTGTGAGCCTGCTTTAATTCTTCTTCCTGCACTTTCTCAACTTCTTCAATTTCTCGTTTTTGCTTCCTCTCCAAGGCCTCCATATCAATTTCATACTGCCGCGTAAGAACCTGGATGGTTACATAATCCGTTCTTATCCTTGTAGAACTGAACTTATCAATAAATACAGTACACATACGCTGCGGAACAAAACCTGGAATAATCCAAAAAAACGGAGTTTTCTATTACATTATTACTTGATTTTCCTTGACTTGTGTATCGAAATATTATGGAAACAGATAAATTGTCTGAAAAAACTGTTCTCAAATCAGTAAAAAAGACTCTAAGGAAACACAGAAGAAGGTGGAGGCTAGATTCCGACACCCCACCCGAGGCCAGCATTCGGATGAATAAGTGACCGAGTAAAAGCCTTCACCTCAACCCCATCAGGCATCTTTGAGATGACTTGAAGCATGAGTCAAAGGAAAGAAGACCACCAACACGAGTGAGCAGTTCCATGCATTCTTTGGAATTTGGGGGAAATTGAGTGTTCGTGAAATTTTCGTTCGTGGAAAGCTCCTGTGGAGTGATTCCACGGATGATGAGCGCTGTAATCAAGTCCAGTAGTAAGCGGAAAAAATCTCCGAGCGCTGATGGTTTTTTCTTTTTGAATTCCCGCTATCTGTTTACCTTCCCTGTGTATTGCTGTTAGATAACAGCTTATGAAAAGTTTAAAGAGCGATTTTGTAGCTTGTTCCGAGTTTTTCCGAACGGCTTAAACAGGAAATACACTCTCGAACTCAGAAGTGAACGTGTTCGACGAGTTCATCAGTGGAAGACCTTTTCTTCCACTGATGAACTCGTCGAACATGAACACGTCTTTCAATTCTGCATTTAATGTGCATGGAGACGAAAACAGTGTGAGTAGCATATTGTGCAGAAAGACGAAAATCAGATGCCACCGTTACAAATGAATGAAAACGGGTGTAATCAAATAAATCTCAACAACAGAGGATTATGCCTACCGCCTTCTCTTGCTGGAACTTCCGCTCCTGCTGCTCCGCCAGGTTAACCCCTTCAAGCTGCAACTCTTGCTTCTGTCTCGCCTCCTCACGTTGAAGTCGACGCAAATCTTGAAGCTGCTGCTTCCTGAAAGCTGCTGCTTCGTGTTTTGTGTTATAGAGCCATGCAGCCGATTCGCAAAAAATTATCAGAAAAGTCTCAACGCCCGTCTTCTCTCAAAATGACCACAGCTGTTCACTTATAGTTTGCGCTCCTGCGCGTTGGGGGTTGGTTAACATTGAATCCTTAGTCGACCGAAACTTCAACCAGTTGAGCCCAAAGGCAAAGCCCGTGACCGCAGATGTGGGTAACGGAGCTCAAGTACGAACAACAAAGTGCTAGGTAACTGATTAGTACAGGGAAGATGCAGAAAACCAGTCCGAAATGCTCTAAATATGACTCCATTCTAACCCAGCTTGTAAGTGCATGCAATGAAGAGAAGGCGTGTTTGTGCGAATCAACTTTCACTCGTCCTTATCATAATCAGCTATTTTATCTTATCACCTTGCTCTCACCATTCGGAATGGAGAGAGATAGCATAGTGGCTACTAGCTAGTAGCTAGCAGCCGGTGGGGTCGGCATGGGCCTAAGGGGTGCCTATAGGCCTAAGTGGTCAGCTTCCACTGGAACTCTTGCTAATTTTGGAACCTGGCATAAGTGTACGTCTGTAACTTCTTCTACTGTGTGCCAAACATGTCCGTAGAACTTCACTCAACCCGATAATCGCCTTTCTCAACAGTATCACAACATACCGACACATTCGTTTATTTATGTTGCTTAACGTATTTACTGCACTTGGCCAGTTGCAACTTCATTCACTGATGAACGTCACAGAATAATCCCTCCAGCAAAAGAAGCATCTCACCTAAATTTCACAAGCAAAAACTGCTTAGGCAGCGTTCAGACTTCGCGACGGCGGCGCTTCGGCCGCGCGTTCGGGCGATCGATCGCGTCGCTAGTGGTAGCGGCCGGTTGTGTAGCGCGACTGATTCGATCGCGCTCCAATGCAAAAATCAACTGGACGGATGCTAATTTACAGCCATTTTCGGTTACTTTTTGCTTCTTTCTCCTCCCGCTTGCTTCTCGCTTGTTTCTTCCTCCTCCTGGCACTATTATTTCTAATCTGTTTCTAATGTTTGTCGGTTATTATGCTTTTTACCTTTGACATAGTGAAATTTTTCAGATGCACTGAAATTTTTTGGGCCGTTCAGCGCGCAACTTTTCTTGTTTTCGAGGTGGGTTTTTCAGGTTCCCTGCAGTTTTGGTTATCTTTTTGATTCTCATCAATCATATTGTGTTTAGCTTGGTCGGTAGTTCAGCAGTTCAGTAGAAACCTTCACCTGTACGGTAAGTAGTTTCTCTTTGCACCAATTTCTAATTGTGTTGTGTCTTGGTTATGATTAAGTTTACTATGTTCTCAACATGCTCAAGGTGCAAAGAGAAACTATTACCGTACAGGTTTCTACTGAACTGCTGAACTACCGACCAAGCTAAACACAATATGATTGATGAGAATCAAAAGATAACCAAAACTGCAGGGAACCTGAAAAACCACCTCGAAAACAAGAAAATCCGAAAAATTTCAATGCATCTGAAAAAGTTCACTATGTCAAGGGAAAAGCATAATAACCGACAAACATTAGAAACACATTAGAAATAATAGTGTCAGGAGTAGGAAGAAAGAAGCAAGCGGGAGGTGAACGAAGCAAAAAGTAACCGAAAATGGCTGTAAATTAGCATCCGTCCAGTTGATTTTTGCATTGGAGCGCGATCGAATCAGTCGCGCTACACAACCGGTCGCTACCACTAGCGACGCGATCGATCGCCCGAACGCGCGGCCGAAGCGGCGCCGTCGCGAAGTCTGGAACGCTACCTTACTATTAGGTTGATGCATATGTTTTAACCCCGACTTTTTTGTAAATTTGATCCTTCCGTATTTCGTTTGCATGGATGTTGGTATTTCGTCATCACGTGTGCGTGACGTGTACATGATACTCTTTCATCACACTAGCTATCACTCACCCACCCTGCATTTGCAGGCTACAATGCCGCACAATTACCACTGTGAAATCATGTCACAGTGGTGATTGTGCGGCATTGTGGCCTTCTTCGGGTCCCAGCCCCCGTCCTTCTGGGAGGATGGAATCGACAAGCTGCCTGAGCGTTGGCGTCGAGTAGTGGATGGTGATGGTGCATACCTCTAATCTTCAGGCTGGTTCGCTATTGAGATATTTACAAAAAAGTCGGGGTTGAAAACATATATCAAACTACAGGGACGCAACAGAGCTTGGGAGGCTTCCCGAGCGTGCACTAGTTGTGGCAGTAGACTGCCTACGTACAGTGCGTCATGATATCAGGTTGGTGGGAAGGTTCTGTCACTTTTTTGAACTCAAAATACTTGCTAATTACCTGAAGAGAGCTGATCGATAATGTGAGCAGCAATAAATAAAGGAACGCTCTCCCCACTAGCACTACTCGGTTGACTCCTATTTCTTCCTCTTTCGCAATATGGACAAGAATGGAATCAGGTACTGTACCGTCCCTCCAAGCGCTCCCTCATACTCTCTTCCATCACTCTGACGCTAGCCTGAGAGCTGCCGATGCCAAAATAAACAGCTGCACAAAGACGACACTCCCAATTACTGGACAATCTTCCACGATGCTAATGCTTCAAAGGGAGCCTACAGCTTCGAAACGAAGTATTCTTTGGATGTGCATGTGAACTCAAACTGAGGGAACTGCGGTTCGTGAAACTGCTGCAAGAAGCTGCTTCCAAAAGCAATCCTCACGCAAAGCAGCTACAGGATCTGAAGGGAATTGTCAACTAGAGGGGGGAATTTGCTCGCCCTCAACGAGGGACTGCAGCCCACATTGTCTAAAAAAGGTAGGGCAGAGCCCTCTCGCGGTAGAGCTGGATGGCTCTCCTTTTGCAGCGGTGTAGCCCAGACATTGCTTCTTCCAAATGCTAGTCCGTACCTACCTGTATATGTACGTGAAAACCTCTACGACATGAGCCAAAGGCAACCGGGACGATTTTTAACTTTGTGTCACGCCATCCTGTTGTAAAGCGATGGCGTACTCAATAAGTGGCAAAAACCTCGCAAAAACAATGCTCTACACTTCTAATTATACGCTTCTCTATAAAAACAAAGTCCAATTAAAAAAGTGTGACAGAACTTTCCGCCAAAGTGATATTATAGAGCACATAACGAGATGTAGGGCAGGAATCAGAAGCTATCAACATGCATTCGTTTCTGCTGTTCATGCAAGGCTTACCGTGCTATATCCCGCAAGTTTACGACGCTTTCCTCATTGCCAATTTAATCACGTCGTTAGTAAGCTGCTGGCGTTGGTGAATGACAGGTGTGATGCTTTTTGTGGTGAAGGTAAAGCTCTTTAGCATGCATCAGTGAATTTCATTTCTACCGGCTGGCCGGGCATAGACAATTTCGACATTACCCCCCCCCCCCCCCCTTGAGCGCTGTAAATTCGGGTTCACATTTTGAAGGAATAAGTGCTCATTTGGGTTCTCTTTTTGATGCCATCTTTTTTTCAACCACCCTTTATTTCACCCGGCTGCCCCGACATAGGACGAACTCAGCATCACGCACCATCCCTTAACGTTGTTTATTCGGGTTTACATTTTGAAGGAGTAAGTGCTCATTTGCATTTTTTATGCCGTTTTTTTCAACCATACTTAATTTCTACCGGCTGGCCCGACATGAAAACTTTGACGTTTCCCCCTCCCCACTTCTTGAGCGCTGTTCATTCGAGTTTACACTTTGAAGGAGTAAGTGCTCATTTGGGTTTTTTTTATGTCGTCTTTTTTTCAACATCCTTCATTTCTACCGGCTGCCCCGACTAGACGATCCTCAACATCACACCCTCCCCTCCCCTTGAGCGCTGTTCATTCGAGTTTACACTTTGAAGGAGTAAGTGCTCATTTGGGTTTTTTTATGCCGTCTTTTTTTTCAACCATAGCTTCATTTCTACCGCCGGGCCCGACGTAGAAACTTTGACGTTTCCCCCCCCCCCCTTGAGCGCTGTTCATTCGGGTTTACACTGTGAAGGAGTGAGTACTCATTTGGGTTTCCTTTAACGCCTCTTTTTTTTCAACCATCCTTCATTTCTACCGGCTGCCCCGACACAGGCGATCTGAACATCACCCCCACCCCTTGAGCACATTCGGGTTCACAGTGCTCATTTGGGTTCTCTTTTTGAGGCCATCTTTTTTTCAACCACCCTTTATTTCACCTGGCTGCCCCGACATGGACGAACTCAGCATCACGCACCATCCCTGAACGTTGTTTATTCGGGTTTACATTTTGAAGGAGTAAGTGCTCATTTGGTTTTTTTTATGTCGTCTTTTTTTCAACATAGTTCATTTCTACCGGCTGCCCCGACATAGACGATCTCAACATCATAGACCCCCCCCCCTTGAGCGCTGTTCATTCGAGTTTACATTTTTGAAGGAGTTAAATGCTGATTTGGGTTCTTTTTG